>NC_061157.1:1012573-1140073 GCF_022113875.1 Hydra vulgaris | reverse complement strand
CATAATTGTTTAATGGTATTAAGGTTATTAGATTGATAATTTGTATTATTAAAGAACTTTTTGCTACAAGTTTATTAGGTACTAGTTACCATGATTCAACTTATTTTACTTATTATTTACTAAGATTATATTAATTTATTATGAATTAAGAAATATATCATAATGCTTTGATACATATAGTACATATATTTGATGCATATCTTTTTTATAAATATGTCATAGTTGACAAATTTACCGTTACAATTTTTATAACTATATGATTTGTTGGAGTCTAAGTTACAATGTCATAGTTTATGTATTTACTATTACTTATGATTGTTTAGAATAAAATCTTGTTGCTAGCACTGTTAAAAATATAAACACTAAGTAATTTTTTTAATTAATATTATTATTTTTGTTTTTTTTTTTGTAGCAAAAAGTTTGGTAAAAAAATTAATAACATTTCAAAACTGGATGAATTGACACCTCATCTTCGAATTGATCAAATCGATATCCCTGAAGAGGTTAAACAGTGAGTTTTCTAATGTTAACAAACCTTTTTTATGGATTAAGAGCTTTTGCTGAGTTTAAAAAGTAAAATGGTAAAATAACAAATTTACTGTTAAAAAATAAAATAATGTTGAAATATATAAAATAAATAAAATTTATGAACATCAAAATTATTAACGCTCTCAAGTAAAGGTCAAGAAATTATATGTGGTCATTAGATTCAAATACTTTTTTTTTATTTGTTCTCATTAAGATTTATCTGGTTAAAAAAATAAAAGAAACGTTTTTGATTATACAATGCAGGGTTAATTACCTAAATATAAAGAAAAATCATTACAGTTGCACCAGGTAGTGGACAAAACTGTTTTTTAAGTGTAAAAAAAAAGAAAAAGAAAGAAATGAAAAAGCAAAAAAATAAAAAAACAAATAAAAAAACAAATCAAACAAATTAACAAAAGAAAAAAATATAAAAAGAAACGAGAAAAGAAAAAGAAAAGATTCGAAAATGGAAAGTAATTAAAAAGAATTACAATAAAATAAAAAATTGCTCTGTTTTTGAAAAAACAAAAAAGCATCATTTTTAAATTTTATTAATTTTTAGGGATGTTTGTTTTTTGTTGTTGTTGTTGTTTTTTGTTTTTGTATTTTTGTTTTTTGTTCATTGGGCATTGTAGTGTATAGTTTCTATTGTTTTATGTTTTAGTGCGTTGTTTGCATCAGCATGTATTTTAATTTTATGTTGGTTGGACATTTTTTTTAAATGTATATTTTTAAAGCTGTATATCTATATGTATCTATACGTGTATGTATACATTTGTATGTGAGTGTATGTAGGCACACATGTGTATTTATGTGCAAATATGTGTATATTTATGCATGTGGGTAAGTATGTGTATATATCTTTATATTTATGTTTGTGTATGCATGTAACAATATTAAACTTTCTCATTTTTTTAATGCTTTTTTGTTTTTCTTTATTTTATCTTTAATTTTTAATAACTTATGCCTTTACAGTGAGAAAAAGTGTTTTATTTAATAATTGTAAACAAGTTAAATAAAATTAAAGCTAGAAAAAAGTTTCCTTAACTTAAAGTTATTGTTTATATTTAATCATGGTAAATGTTCAATATTTTTAAGACAACTGAATTCAATAATTTTAAAACAGAGCAAGAGAAAATAATCTGTGCACAAGTCGATTGAAGAGCTAAAGATTAGTAACATAAAGTTGTTAGAAAGGATTAGAGTTTTAGAAAATGTTGAATCTACTAGTAAATCAACCTCAATATCTTGGGCAAGCGTTGTTAGTGGAAATGCATCAGTAAAAAAGTCAGAGGAGCAATTACATATTATGAATGTTGTTGCTGCCGAAGCAAAAGAAAGAACAAAATGAGAAAATAGTCTTATAATTTTTGGAATTAATGCATCAAAAAATTTAGACACAGCAAATGATAAGAGGAAGACAGAAAAACGATTGTTAATGTATTTTAATCAATAAATGCAACGATTGAACCTAAACAAGTTATAAAGCTCAAAACGAAAACTGATAAAGAACCGCTGATTGTTTTTATCCGTAACAATAAAAACGAACAGCACTCTATTTTAAAAGCTGTAAAAAACTTTAAAAATTGAAGCAAGTTTAACAATGTTTTTATAAACTCTAACTTAACCTAGGCTGAAAGATAAAATTTAGAAAATTTACAATCTTTGGTTTACTATTATGGTATACGTAATAACAAAATTGTTAAAATTGTTAAATAGCAATCACTTATAAATAACCGGAAATCATAACTAATTAATTACGAGTCATTATTTTTTATGGAATATAAAAATGTGTACAATAATGGTAGAATTTCACCAGAAAAATAGCTCAATTAGTCAAGACAAAAAAGTAAAATCTAGTTTGATAAAGGTTAGTAATATTCTAGAGTTGATAATATGGTATACAAATGCAACATCTCTTAATAATAAAATTGACAGGTTAAGATTTTTGGCACATATTTATGAACCGAATGTAATCTGTATCGCAGAAACATGGTTTACTGTTGGATCGGTTGTTAACATGATCAATTATAACATTTTTAGAAAAGGTAGACTGAAACATGGAGGTGGAGTTTGTATTTACGCAAAAAGCAACATAAATTGAATAGAAATTATTAGTAAGCAACTAAATTGTAGTGATATTGAACAAATATGGACTTGCTTATGTTTTGGTAATCAAAAAGTACTAATTAGATGCATATATCGACCACCATTAGCATCTCAGGATTATAACAATACCATTCTGGAATCAATAATTTCTTCTAAATTAAGTGTTGATTGTAAAATATTTATTGATTTTATTATTACTGGTGATTTTATCTATAACACAATTGATCAATCCAAAATTAATTCTCCATTCTCTCCTACTGAGTGTGATTCTCTAGCTAATAAATTTATAGATTGTCTTGAAAATTGCTTTTTATATCAATGCATAAGTATCCAACTTACCAAAAAGCAAACTTTGAATCAAAAAATATTTTGGATTTTATAATTACTAATGATAAAGACAAAAGTATGTTCTAATGTTCACTCATCCCCTTTAGGTGATGCAAAACAAGTTAATCATTTATTAAAATGCAAGTATTTAGTAAAAGAATCTAATATAAGTAATAAACTTAAGAAGCCTACAAAATTGTATCGTAAAGGTAATTACAAGTTATTTTTAAACTATATTGACAACGTCGATTGGCTTAAGGAATATAACAACAAATGAATCAAGGAACAGTATGAATTGTTTCTGTTTCATTACAATTATGCGTCACAAGAATATATTCTAGTCATTAAAAACTCAAAAACAAATAATAATAAAAAAAAGTGGATGACTCCGGCTCTAAAATCAAAAATTAAGTTAAAAAATGAAATGTGTCTTTAAAATAAATCAACAAATTGGGAACATGAATCAATTAAAACTCAATATAATTGTTTAAAGATTGAAATCAGAAACAAAATAAAGGAAAACATTAAGTCATTTGAGAGTAAGATTGTTAATAACTGTAAAATAAATCCTAAGTTACTTTTTACGTATATTAATGAGAAAAAATCGGTAAAAAACTAAATTACATTGATCGAGAACAGTGACGGAAAAATTTACACTGATCAAATGACTATGGCTGAAGAATTTAATAAATATTTTCATTCTGTATATGTAGAAGATAAAGATGTAAACAAAAATATTGAAAACTGTCAACTAAACACGATATTAGAAGCTGCTGACAAAATTATATTAAAAGAAGATTTAAAGCTCTTGAAATCAAAATCAATTGGAGTTAATTTAATACATCCTTTTGTTCTAAAAAAGTTCAATTCATCAATTTTATATCCTCTTTATTTAATATTTAAAGAATCTACAGAAGAAGGTATTGTACCTGATATTTGGAAGAAGCTTTATATAACGCCTATATTGAAACAAGTGAAGCAAACTAATTACAGACCAGTATCTCTGATATCAATACAATGAAAAATATTAGAAAGAATAGTTGCTGATAATCATATAATATAATCAAGCATTTGATAACAAACAAGCTGTTAGCAAAAGAACAACATGGCTTTCTAAAAAGTAAGAGCTGCACAACAAGTTTACTAGAATTTCTTGATACCTTAACAAGCGCATTATATGGTATTGCAATTGACGTTTTGTATACCGACTTTCGAAAAGCATTCGACAGAGTATCACACATAAAAGTATGTGCTAAGGTTTATGCTCTCGGTATTGTTGGTATACCTCTTAAATGGATTGAATCATTCTTATCAAATAGGGTACAACATATAGTGATGGGAAAATGCAAGGAAAATTGGGTTGATGTGTTAAGTGGAGTAGGACAGGGTTCTGTATTTAATCCACTCCTTTGCTTGATATTCACAAACAATTTACCAAGCAGACTTCTTAATAAATGTTGTATGCCGATGACAATAAAATAGTTGCTCCTATTTATACTGAGGTTGATTCAAAATCTTTTCAAAATAACATTAAAAAACTTGAAAAATGGTCTGTCTGAATAGAAACTGGGTTTGAATTTTGAGAAATCTAAAATAATGAATTTTGGTGCAAGTAATAAAAGGTATTCTTATTTCATGTAAAATGATGGTGCACTAAAAGAAATTAAAAAATCTACTCTTGAAAAAGATTTAGGTGAATCAAAGATTAAAAATATTAGATTTAACAACTTTAGAAGACTAAGAGGTGACTTTATACAACAATATAAATTATATAAGGGTTTTGAATCTATGATATATTTGAATCTTGATATGAAGAAAGTTTAGATACAAATGCATTCAATCAATACACCATGTCCAGCATCCATGTCCAGCATCATTAGATGTTATTAACATTGTATTAAATCAGAGTTTGTTAAAAGTTGTTTAAGTAGACAACACTTCTTAACATGCAATAATTTACCGGAATCAGTAGTGGAGTCTACATCAGTCAAAGAGTTTAAATCCAGACTTTAGCTGATTGACTTGCAGGTTGTAATTAAATTTTTAGGCAACTATTGTGTTTGCTGTCATAGATATTGTCTGGCTCTCTATCTCAACTTCATTCGAATTATTATTATTATTACTTGTTGTGCTGACCCGTAAAATACAGGTCTTGGTAAATCTATTCAACACTGACCTTTTCTATACTTATTCGTCACTTCAATATTTTTTAGTAAGCGGCAGAAAAATAACTATATACATATAGAAAAACTATACTTATTGTTTACTTTTTAAAGATATAAAAAAAAAATTTTTTGTTTTAATTAACTTAAAAAGCTTTAAAACGATTTAAGTTTTTGATAAATAGCGAATCACTATTTATCAACGGATTGGATATTAGTACCTGTTTAAATAATATTCAGAATACCCGCTTGAAATGTGTTAAATAATTATCATTGGTAAAAGTTTCAAAAAAACATGTGAAACAACAGACCCATAAAATTGACCCGTATAATACTGGTCATTATAAGTCTTTTCCACTCCGGCAATTTTAATAATTATGCTTTTAATACATTTTTAAAAAAAGCAAAATATAACATTTCTTTGTTTTGAGTTAACGATTTATGATCAATATATTTTAACTTCTATAAAAAACAGTAAAAAAAAAAAAAACACGGGTAGGAACCTTACTACTTTTTTCTTTAATAAGTTTCTATTAATTTTTTTTTTAGACCATCTTCAACTTATTAGGACTCTTGCCTCGTTAATTTTAAGCAAAATTAAAGCTTGCGTGTATAATCTTTTTTTTCTATAAGAAAGAAAGAGAAAAAGAAGAATCATAAGAAGAATTATAAGAAAAAAAATCATAAAAAGAATCATAAGAAAAATTATAAGAAAAAAATACACATTAAGAAACTCTTTAATGTGTGTAAACGCGCAGACTTAACTAATTAATTAAGCACATTAACGTAAGTATCTCTAATATGACATATGTGCAACCATTGTGCAATGGCGTTTTTACGTTTAAAAACTTTTAAAAAATTCTCTCCCTTATGTTTATTATAATTATATTATTTATGATAATGATAACAAAGGTATTTTTAAAATTTTTAACGTTAAATAAGAAATTAAAAACCTAAGCAAGCACAATTAAAATGCCTCGTACATTGTCAATTAGCGTCCAAGTTGGCTCTTCCAATATTATACAGAGTATAGTACTGTTTTGATGGTTTTCTAAATGCTGTCATTGTTACGCACTTGGTTTATTTAACGGGGGCGTAGTAAAATAGCTGTAAAACTCCTTTACAGTAAAATAGCAGTAAATTTTCTTATTACTTTGATATTCAATAATTTTAACTTTTTATTATTATTAAAAGTTATAAATTTAATTAAATGGTTTATTTTAAATATAAAATCAGAATTTTTTATTTTAAGACCCCCTTACTATTTTTAAAAAGTTTACCTCGCTGCGTGGCAAGTTCACTTTTCTTATTTATTTAAAATGCAAAACGAAACAACTTAGTTTCTTTCAAAACAGACTTCTTTCTTCAAAAATATTTTATTTTGTATTTTAGAAAAATTGAAAAAAAAAAAAAAAAAATGCCAGTCTAGGAATCGTACCAGGGCCTCCACATTAAAAACCTGGCGTGCTATCCACTCGACTACGTAGACATGTTATCCATTATAAGTTTTAAAAGTATATAATAATAAATAAAAGACTTTACAAAATTTGCATACACTTTTGTTGACTTTGCTTATAATAAAAAGCGCTGCGACTCTTTCTCGCTATTACCTTAGTTAAAATGGCTGCAAAGATTTTTGATAAACATTTGCTCACTTTTTGTGCTTACTTTAAGGTATACTGTTTTTTTCGAAAAAGAAGAAGAAAAAAATGAAGAATAATGAATAAAACGATTGCTTTCCCATCCCAAACCCTCAGTCGATGTAGCAGCACTCCACTGCAAGTCAGGCTATTTGTCAGTCGATGTATGTACTGAAGCCCCCAGCAGCTGGCTATTTCAGTATGACGTCAGATTGCTTACCTAAGTACGCAGTACTATTTGTGTGTGTGTGTATATATATATATATATATATATATATATATATATATATATATATATATATATATATATATTTGTATAGTTTAGCATTTACGGGGACAGATTTTACAAAAAAAAGAACACTTATGGGGACATTAGCATTATCAGGGACATTTTAGTGTACCCGTTAATTTTTTGTACCCGTAAGCATGATTTTTTTTGTAAAAAAGTATACCTGTAACAGGAATGGCATGCTATCGAGCGCTATTGCTGAACACGCAAATGATTTTATTTCTTGACAACTCGACCACGATTGCTTATATGTTTTGATGATTTAAAAATTTCAAAAATGCGCTGAATGTAGAAACGCTAAGTTAGGAAAAAGTTGAAAAAAAACTAACAAAAAAAAAATTGCTAACGAAAAAAAAATTATTTACGAAAAAGAAATTATATAGGCACTAAATAAGAATTAAAAATAAAAACTTTAACTCAAAGCTTTTTGTTAGGTTTTTAATTATGTTTGAAATAAATCCTTTAAAACGTTTTATTAAAGTTACTCAAAATGCTTTTAAATTAAGTGGCAAATTACTAAATTTAATAAATAAACAAATTTTATCAAATTTATTCAAAAGCATTGTATTTAATATTTTTAAACTGTAAACATTTATTTTTTCAAAAAAGTTGCAAAAAAAATTTATTTAAAAAAATAACTTAGTGCTCTAATTACTAAGTCTAGTTAAAAAAAAAGGTTTCTGACTCTTATTCGTAAAAATAGGAAAAAATAAATAAATAAAATGCGCCTGCGATTTAAATAAAATAAACTGCCAACAAGCAATTTAATTTAATTTTAATTTGAGCATTACAACTTTATTAATAAGAACTTCACGTAACGAATTTAAAAATTATTATAAATGATTTTAACACATTCATTCCTATCGTAATTGAAAAAAAAAAAAAAAAAAAAAAATTCAAAAAGTTAAGTGTTTGTTTTTAAAAGATTTTAAAAAATTGTTAGTTCAATTATAAAAATTAATCTTATGAACATTACAAAGTACATGCTTATATAAGTAAATAAAGTTATTTTATATTCTTGTATAATTCACATTTAAAAGCTAAATGTAAATGTGTAAAAGTTAGTAGTTGCAAAAGGTTTTGAACTTATTCATAAATTAAAGTAACTTTAGAAAAATCTTTTTTAAATTAATGCTTTAAAAGATTTTTAGGAAGACATGGGAAAATAGTTTCAAATGTTTAAATTTATCATAAAAAAAAATTATATATAGCATTTTTTAATAATTTACACATGTGTAAACAATCATTAAAAACAGAATTAATCATATGGTTTTATTTTAAAGCCATCACTTAAAATAAAAACTTTAGAAAAGATCAACGATTAAAGGTTATTCAATGTAGCACTTTTTATTGCATTTAATTTGTTAAAACATTAAAATAGCCGTGGTCAAGTTGTAAAGAAAAAAAATTAGTAACGTACTCAGTTACAGAGTGCAATTGCACGCCATTCCTGTCCAAGCCTGCTGTAAAAAACTTATAGAGAACGAAAAGTACATACATCGACTGACAAATAGCCTGACTTGCAAGGGAGTGCTGCTACATCAACTGAGGGTTTGGTTTGGCCAGGCATCAAGGTCAGGGTTAGGGTTAGGGTTACGGCAAGGTTTAAATTTGGTTATATTATTGTAACTAATCATTTTTGTAAATAGATGAAGTTAAAAATGAAATATAATATAAAATAAATGAATAAAAATAACAAAAATTAATATAAAAAATATATTTTTATGATAAAATAATAAATCTAAATATGTATAAATAAAAATAGAAATAAAATAAAAATTAAAAAATATATATAAGTATGATAAAAATACTATTAAAAAAGTAAAAAAAACAAACAGAACGGGAACAAAAGTACTGTTATAAGGTTTGTGCTCCCTATAAATCAGGTATTTTTTATTTGATTGCTGTGGATACCTAATTTTGCATAGTAATAAGCTTTTTTATGTTGTTGCTTTTTATTTGTGCTACATATACTATATTAGGCACATGTATTTATATGAGGGCAGTACTACTATTGGCTGTATTTTTTATGTGGTTGCTATGGATACCTCATTTTGTATAGTAACAAGCTATTTGTAGTCATAGTTTTATATACCAAATTCATAAAATACTTTCTAAAAGCGCAATTGTATTAACAATAATTCAAATTAAAATATGAAAGTTGTTCTATTTAAAAATATAACTAAAAACTAAATAAAACATGACTAACGCTTGATAATTTAAATAGTTGAATTGTTTTATGTGAAAATTGAATCTTAATTGAATTCAGGGGTTACTTCAGGGGTTACTTCAGGGGTTCCTCAAGGTTCAATCCTTGGCCCTATACTCTTTTTAATTTACATTAACGATCTTCCAGATATTCTCACATCTAAGGTGGCATTATTCGCTGACGACACTACCATTTACTCTTGTCATGATAAGAAGCCTACACTCTCTGATTGCTTGGAGGGGGTATCTGAGCTTGAAAAGGATCTCACTTCTGCTACAGCATGGGGCTCACAGTGGCTGGTGAACTTTAATTCAGATAAAACTCAATTTTATTCGGCCAATCGTTATCGTAATAGTTTAGATCTTCCTATATTTATGAATGGTAATGTACTAGATGAGTCATCTACCATTCATCTTCTAGGATTAACTCTTACTTCTGATCTTTCTTTTAAACCGTATATCAAATCCATTGCAAAATTAGCATCTGCTAAGGTTGCATCTCTTTATCGAGCTCGACACTTTCTTACTCCAGATTCTATTCTCTATCTCTATAAATCTCAAATCCGTCCCTGTATGGAATACTGTTGCCACATCTGGGGCGGATCTTCTAATGATGCTCTTTCTCTTTTAGACAAGGTGCAAAAACGAATTGTAAACATAGTTGGACCTGCTCTGGCAGCCAATCTCCAACCTTTGTCACATCGTCGTAATGTTGCTTCTCTTTCTCTTTTCTACAAATACTATAATGGGCACTGCTCTAAAGAGCTAGCGTCTCTTGTGCCATCTACTAAAATTCATTCTCGTGTTACTCGCCATTCAATTAAGTCTCATCCTTTTTCTGTGACTGTTCCTAAGTGCTTCAAAAACTCTTATTCTTCTAGTTTTTTTCCTCGAACATCAGTTCTTTGGAATTCGCTTCCTTCATCTTGCTTTCCTGATTCATATAATTTGCAATCTTTAAAGTCATCAGTCAATCGTTATCCTGCTCTACAGATTTAGTCTTTTCTCTTCCAGTAACTTCCAACTCTTATAGTGGTTGCTTGCAGCCTTGTTGGAAGTGAAGATGTTAAAAAAAAAAAAAAAAAAAAAAAAAAAAAAAAAAAATTTGATAAACTACTAATATATGGATCAGATAAACATAATCATCATCTTAAGCTTTCATTACTAGTCACTCTTGACATTTTATGACTAAATGTTCACGATATTTTTAAAAAACTTTCTTGCTTCTTAAGTCTTCAGATAACATGCCTAATGGAGGAGACATTCTTCTGATAACTGAATAACCATTAAAAAGGATCATATGAATACTACCTGGCATGTAGTACCATAAATTAACATACATGAGAGCAATAAGCTTGGAATGTATCAACTTCAATATCTAGACCACAAGGTTATATTTATTGGATCACAAAGATATTCTCAAGAATAATTTTTGGTAGGCTCATTATGTTTGATACTTTTTCAGGTTCCTTAAATAAATGATGTGCAGTGTTGTCATCATTAGTAGTGCCAGAACCATGATGTTGAATAATTGTCAACAGCCCAAGTTTCCATATCTGGATAGTATTATTCAATCTTTAGTCATTCTAAAATTAAAGCATGAGCCTCATCAACTGAAAAAGTTTTTTCATTGGTGGAAGAATTCATTACAAAATATGTCATATTTTTCACCTGGTAAATTTTCATTTTTTCATTTATTTTTTACCTGCTGCAATTAATTCTTCTGATGTATTTTCTTTCACCAAACCACTTATTCTTCTTTTCACTGAACCACTTATTCTTCTTTGTTTTAATTGATGTTTTATTGAAATTAAGTTTTTGTATTTTTTCAACTTTTTAGTTTTTTCGTGTAAGTCTTAATCTAACCAGGAGCTAAATTTATTTTTGGATACAATATTAGATCTGTTGCATTTATTCCCTTTTCTATTATATAATACAATAAATTGATCCAATTTTAAACTATCAATGCAAATATAAGTACTTTTAAACTATCGCCACAAATATATGTACTTCAAATATTATTGGTAACTATTATTATAAATATTATTGATAGAAAATAGCTCAAATGGTTTTTACTTATTTAATAGTCTATTTCGCATTTTTTTTGATTTTTTAAAATAAAAGCTAGTCTGTACATTACATAAATATTTAGTAAATGATATTTTATTATAATTTTTACTATATTTAATTTTACTATATTTATGCTGATAATTTTATCATAATATTCCTAAAATTAAGTATATTAAATTTTATGTGAATCTTTTTACTTTGTAGTACGAAAGCATACTATACATCAATATATATTCATCAATGTATAAAGATACTGACACAGGGATCACTGTAATGCACAGTTTTCATGAAGCTATAGAATAGACTTATGAACAACATCTAAAATATAACTTAGGGGATATATAATATAATATAGGGGAATCAATCTAGTTTTCAATAATTTAACAAACATTTTTGATACTCGTTTAAAAAAAGAAGCAATTTCTTTCGTGTACTAATTCAACATCACTTTTAGCATAAAATTTAAATAAACAAAAATAAAGACATTAAAAATTATATAAATACTTTGAAAAGTATTTTATAATTTTTTATCAATTTTTCAGTATTATAACTATTTTTTTTTTGTAAACAATACTAATTTGGTCACAAAACAAATGTTTCCAATAATAGATGTTTAAAAGCGTCAATATAACCAACTATAAAATTAAAAAACTTGTTTTTTAATTTTATAGTTGGAGTTGCGGCATTTTTAGCGCAGTCGGAGTTGCTAAACAAAATCGCGACTCCGACTCCAATAGTAAAACTTCTCGGTGTTGCACATGCATGTACAAAACATTCAATTAACCTTATGTTCATACTAAATCTCAAAGAACGTTTTATAAATTTGTCAAAAAAGAAGTTTTTAACTTATCACATAATATATTTTTAAGAATTCAAAGAATTTTTCAAAAATTTTGCTCTTTTAGTCAGAGTTGGAGTCGGAGTTGTGCTCAAAAAATTCCAACAACTGGAGTCAGAGTCGAAGTTGTACTCAAAAAATTTAAACAACTGGAGTCAGGGTCGTTAGTTTTTTTTTACGACTCCGCACCCCTGATAAAATGCAATACGACTTAATAACATGTTCAAAATAATAATTTTCATTTTTTGAATTTTTTTTTCTTTCAAAATTTACCTTATGTTAGAATGAGGAAAGGAAGTTTGTCACACAACACAAATAAATACTGCAACTATGCTAGTTGCAATGTTTATTTGGTACACAACACAAATAAACACTCCAACATGCAAAAAAAGGTTGTTGTCTTGTTAAATTAGGTAACCATACCAACCAAATAAAGAACAAATTTAATCATAGTACTGCCCAGATATAAATTTACATGGCGACTTTCACAATAAGCCCAGACCTCATATTAGTATTCCTGCCAAATTTAGTTGATATAGCATTTATATAAATTTATTTATTAGTTTTGTCTCAAAATTTGCTATTCTAATCGATTGTGCATAAGGAAGAGTGAGGCTTGAACTAACCAGAAGGAATAAGTTTTTCTTGCTTGCCTAAACTTAAGAGATTATAAAGAAGCTAAAACGTCTACCAGAGAAACAAAAGATATCAGACCAAAGACCACCACCAATCATTGTACTTCAAATTACAATCAATCCAATCTAAAGGTAAATGGAAGAAGTGATTAGTTGAATATGAGAAAAATATGAGATTTAGTTTAATGGTTAGATCATAGTTCAAAACCACCTAAAGAAAGAGGAGAAACTGAATACAAGCTAGGGTCAGAAACAAAATACAAAATCAAATAGTGAAGGTTAATGCTTTGGGTTGTCTGGAAATTAAGTCACAAAGTTAACTAAGTGCAAGGTATAGAGATTAAGAAAAATAAATTATGGTACTAAAGTCATTCAGTGTGATGAGCATTAAAGTTACTAGCAACATTACAATTTTGTAGGGATTAGAAGAATGATAAAGAGAAAGGTTATTGAATAAAGTGTTGCTAAATAAAATCATATAAAAGACCTGAATTCATGACAAATAGGCAAATTGGTATTGAAGTATATGCATGTTACCATATGAATTTTCATTAGTTCATGGATAATGCCCATCAGCACTGAGATCCTAAAATAAAATTTAAATGAGTTTTACAAGGATTTTTTATGTTTTATATCTTTTACAACTAGTGTCATAATTTAAATTATTACAAAGAATTATTCTATATTATTCTTATATATATATATATAAATTCAAAGAATTATAAATTTCTGTATTATCATTAGTAGAAGGAATTTTGTTCAAATAATTTTAAAATGCTCATTAAAGAGAACTTTGTTTAAAAATATTATAAACTGCTGTATTCTAGTTGGAAGATAGCCCTCATTAGGAGATAACCTTCATTGGGACCTTATAAAATAATAACCCTTATGAGGATATAACAAAGTTGCATAGTCATTATCACAAACAAAATACCATGACTAATATAAAGAAGATCCAGCGCCAGGGTTGGCAAAAAAAACCCAACCAAAAAAAACCCAACTTAAAAAAATCCAATAAAACCCAAAAAAAAACCAAAGTATATATGTCCTATTTTACAACTGATAACTCTGATTTTAACACTTATAAATGCTCTTTTATCAGCAAGTGCAACTTTTATGCTGTAATTATGCTTGTAAACATGTATTTATATACAAAATGTTTATATACAAAAATAATTATGCTGTAATTACTCTTGTAAACATGTATTTATATACAAAATGGTATTTAGAATATATCCAAAACCAATCAATCTGTTTTTGTAGCAAGTTGGTTGTTTATTTTTTTTTTTTAAACATATAGCAAGTTATTATAAATATTATTAAAACATTAAATTAGTTAAATACTTATAAAGGTAATAAAATTTATTCTATTAACTAAATTTCAAAATACAAGACATTACAGTTATTTAGTATCTTTATTCTTCTCTCAAATGTCTATATTTCCAAACAAGCGTTCTATAGATGTCATTTTATATTGGTATTTGATCTTTTATTTTTTAAAGCTTATGTTAAACTGTAAATTTCAGTACAAGTACAAAAAATTTCGGTACCAATTGTTAAATTTTATTCACAGTCTAGAAATGGAAAGTTGTCAGGCAAAAAAAAATTGCTACAGCTTACTAGACTTGTCCTTATTAAGTGCATACAACTTTAAAACATAAAAAAAAATGTTATGTGAAAGCAAGTTTCATTCAATGATAGAACATGTTGAAAACTTGTATACAGTTCACAAGGACAAGATTTGTTGGTAAAAATGATACTCATGCTCATCTGTCTATTTTACAGGTTTTGAATATTTTGCATTAGCTACAAGTTTACAACATGTACCCTCAACAGGGGTCACTATGAACAATAGGTTGAAAATGAACCTCGGTAGCAAGTTTTCTAAAAGGTGAAGTAACACACGCAATAGAGCTATATAATGTGTTAATTTGATTCAGTTGCAAAACTGAGCTGGTAAAACATCTTCAAGTAAAAAAAAAGAATCTGGTGGTGAAGACACTGTAATGGTTATTGACAAATTCATTTTAGATATTTCAAGATCAATCAAAGCTTGTGTCAATATCATCACAAATTGGCTAATCATTACTCTTTAATCTTAAGTATTTGGATATAATTGCTAAATTATATCTAATTTTGTATTAAGAAATATTTTAAATATTTGTTACATTATTTAAGTTCTAAATATCCATGTTAGATTAGCTGAACTTCCTGTTTTTGATCATTCTTATAAAGATTGTCGATTGATGATGGCAGCCCAAAAACTTGGCTTATGGATGGAAGCTAATCTTACTATTTTAAAAATTACTAATATATATAAAGTAATATATATAATATATAATATATATAAAGTAAGAAAATTAAGATAATTACTGCATAATGTTGATCAGGCCGATAACTTTTCTAGGAAGCTGAACAGTATAATGTTCTGTTAAAAAAAACGTAGTGATGTAAAATGTAACAGTTTTCTTCTATGATGCAAAAGTGTTTAAAAAGTGTTTAGAGTCATCCTGATTGACAATAATTTACAAGGTTGCAACATCATGTTGCAAACTTTTTGATTACATATTGTAAACTTAGTTTTTGAAATGATATGTTGAATTGTCATAATAATTTATATAGTGATTTTTTTTTTGGGCAAAAATAATCTGAACATGTTTTTAATTTAGTGCAATTAATTAAAATCATTTATAGTTGATGGAGTCCCTTTTTGCACTATAGGTATAATATGCTAGTAGACTAGTGGTAAAACATTTGGCTCGCAATCAGAAGGTTGGGGTTCAAACTACCTCTGCTGAAATTACTGTGCTTAATCTATTTCTCCGCACAGCGCCTTTGTTTAAAAATATTAATTGTTAATTTTGTTTGTTAGTAAAAATGGTAATGTTAAGGATTGAGACAAAACAATTTTTAAAAATGAGTTGCTCCCTTGACTAAAGTGGTTACTGGAACAATTGGGAGGTGAATTTATGATTTTTTTTTTTTTTTCTTTTTTTTGTTGTGTGTATGTATTTAGGTGCTCCCAGAAGTCCTTGCGGTCTTATCATAGAGACCGGCGGGAGAGCATTTAACAGGAAGTTCACGCCTCCTTCCGTACCAATGTCGCTTGTTGGGTTAGAGCTGGCGTCGAACCTCGGACCTCTGGGTTCTGAGCCAGAACTCTATCCACGGCGCCACGGCTGCTCATGTCAGGGTTAGGGTTAAGGTTTTTTAAATTAAAAAAATATATATTGTACACATACAAATATAAAAATTTGGTATTTTGATAGGTTTTTAAAAAAACCCAAAACACCCATAAAACCAAAAAAAAAACATTTGGGTTGGGTTTTTTTAAAAAACCCAGGGTTTTTTCCAACCCTGTCCAGCGCTCATCATCCTAGGCAGGAAACAATCTAATAGGTTTAAATCTATACTAGCTTATTAAATGAAGAAGCTGGTCAACAGAAAGTTATTGACTACCTCTAAATTTTATTTGTAGGAGGCTTTTTACAAGACAATACCAGTTAACACCTACCCTACTTGAGACAATACCAGTTAACACCTACCCTACGTGAATATTTTTATAAAAACAGCATTTATACCTTTTAACTTAACTAATCGTTTGCTAAAGTATTGGAAGTCCTGCTATGCTGTAAAAAGTTCAGTTGATTTCATTGCTAACTCTAACTGTAACAGCTGATTTCACTACTAACTCTAACAAGATAATGATGATCCTGACTAGGATTGTCAAAAATTGTGAAAATAGCTGTCCGGATATACCCGCTGAATGAACAAGGAGGTACCTGTTAAATAAACAATAGTTTTTATAAAAATTGTACTTAAAAAGTCATTAAAAACTTTTCATTAAATGATGTCATTTATTTATAGTTTTTTTTTTTTTTCACTTATATCTAAATTTTATTTTACTTTAAGTGTAAAGGGTACTCCCAACTATGATTTACTATGATATACTAGCATGTCTATGATATACAACTATGATATACTAGCATTCCTGTTTTGGATACCAAAGATGCATGCTGTCATTTGCCCAGCAATCGAGAAGGCTTAATCTGTCGCAATGAAGTTGCAAGTTAAATAAGCATAATTATATCTTCCTTCTTCCAGGTTTTTAAGAGCTTTGTCTGAAAGACAAAGCTCTTTAAAAATACCATATATACCATTTATATACCAAAAATATTTTTTATTTTATAAATGTTAAATTTTAATTACTCAACTTGTTTCTGAGCAATCTTCTCATGTTTTTTTCATATTTAAATTTTGTGATTTAGTAGAGAGAAAACAAGAACAAAAGGCAATTATTTGCACTTAAAATTTGAATGAATGATCAATTTTAATTGCGTACATTGCTTTTAAATACAGTTTTAAAAGGTGTAAACGATTATTTATATATATTGTCTTCATTTATATTTATTTTCATTTTTATATTATAAATGCGCATAAAAAAATTTATTTAAAAATCTTAATATATTAGTATTATGAGTAAAAATAATGAGTTTTTGCCTTCTCTTTTTCAATTAGGGCTAAAGTGTATAAACGTTTACTTTCTCTTTCTCTTCCTTTCTTATGTAAATCTCTTATTTTAAGGGAAAGTTATGACTTTTTTTTGGGGGGGATTTAGTAAGAAATTTAATAATAAAAGTTACATTTACTTAATATATTTTCTTAATTTATTTTGTTCCTATTAGGAACTGCCTAATATCTTATAACTAAATGTTTTAAAAGTTTATCTTTAAATTTTTTTCTTAGACATGACAAAATAGTTGTTGAAAAATTCAAGTCTGTTGCAACTAGTCAAGCTAAAGAAATACCGAAGACTCAACAATTCTCAATATCGTTAACTGAGTAAAAAAAATATTTAATAATGTTATGGTTTAGGAAGTAAGCATGGTTTTGCGAGAGTAAAATGTAACTAAAAAAACGTTTTATTGATTTTTTTTTGTGGGATTTTAGGTTAAAAAGAAAACACCCCGACCGCCATGTTCCAATTGTTGTTAGTTCTTGCATTGAATTTATAGAAGAAAATGGTACGATTTTGTTTTCATAAAAAAATAGCTAATCTCATCAGAATGTTTTAATCGATTTTTTATTTTAGCCTTAGATATCGAAGGGATCTTTCGAAGGTCAGCGCAAGTCAATTTGGTAAACGAAGCAGTTGACGCATTTAACATGGGTATCCAATCATTTTTACAAATAAATTTGAAATGAAATTTTGCAATATATATATATATATATATATATATATATATATATATATATATATATATATATATATTAACAAATAATATTATTTGGGTTTTAATTACTCTTCAAAACTAGGTCAAATAGCTCAATTTTCAACATCAAATGTTCATCTTGCGACTGCACTACTAAAGAAATTTTTGCGTGACTTACCTGAACCTCTGTTGACATTTAAGTTATACGGATCAGTAATGGAATTTTCTTGTACGATATCATTTGTTGATTTTTTTTTTATCTTGCTGTATTTTTGTATTTTATATGCGATTTAAAGCTAGCTTGTTTTCAGCGCTACCAGAAGAAGACAAATTAAAATGTACGAAACGAATGCTCAATGAGTTTTTACCGTCTCTTAACCACGATTTACTCGTATATTTGTTACGCTTTTTAGAAAAGGTTCGTTTATCTTTTTTTTTTAAATATTTTTACTTAGATATTTAAGGTTGTCATAGGTACATATATTTTAGGTTGTTGAGCATTCTTCAGCGAATCGCATGGTGTCATCGAGTTTGGCGATTGTTTTTGGACCAAATTTATTATGGTCGGATACTGAGAGTGCAAGCCTCACTTCCATGTCAAAGATTAACTCTTACTGCAAATATCTTATTGATAATTCACATTTAATTTTTGACGAAAGCGTCTCGTGAGCAGTATATATATTTTCTGACACTCGGTGGTTGATCCGCCGTTTTGCTGATTGAATCAGCTGTTTGAAATATACAATAAAAGTTAAATTTAGACATAAGATGCAGATGTTATCTGGTTAATTGATTAGGTTTAATTTAAGATTTAAATAGTGTATATTTAAAACTGAATGTCTTTGTTTGATTTGGGATCAAAACTGTTTTTAAAATAAAAGTAACTTGTGAATATAAGAAAATATCAATCTAAACATAATAGTAATATATATTCTATACTGGCTTTAAAAAATAAAAAAATTTAAAATTGCCAGTGATTCCTAAACAAAGACACAAAAGTTTTAACTTTATTTTGTACATTTACATTGTAATTAGTGCTGTGTACGAACTGCAAAGATTCATCGTTCACATACATTGTTACATACATCGCTCGCGTATATACATCGCTTATCATTCAGGTATTGTACACGAATCGTTCAGGTATCGTAACTCATAAAATTAAATTTTAATTTTACCCTTTACATTTTTTATGAAAAATATAAATAAAGCGATTGGAACAGTTAATAATTCTAAATAGTATTTTTTGTAATGAAAAAATATTGCCAGTAAAAACTGTATCATGTTTGTTTTACAAAATAATAAAAAACTGGTTTGTTATAAAATTAATTTTCGATCTTTAACTTATTAAAAAGATAATTATAGAATTATGATTTGTTTTTTACTTTTATTAATACATTATGTTTTGGTCAATATTATATTGGCATAATTTTATTATTGTAACAAGATTTTTTACCCGACTTTTGTAAAAATGTTTAATCCAAAAAAAAGAGATCGCATAAATATATATATATATATATTTTAATACTTTTAATGGCATGGGTATATAAATGAAAAGTTATATTTAGATTTCAATAGCATGAGTAAATAAATGGAAAGTTGTATTTATGGTTTTTTTTTAGTTTTTAATTTATTAGTTAAGTAGTGAAAATTATTGCAGAGGTGCATAAAAACTTAAAAATTGAATCGGGATGTTCCCTTAAAATATTTTTCAATAAATTGTTTAAAGTTCTTTATTGGACCAGTGCACAGTGGTACAAAACTTCAAAAAAGTGACCATATTTCAAAGTTTTTTAAAACGAAAAATGATTTTTTTTTTTTAATGAATTATACTGCTAGTATTATCTAAAAATATATAAGTTAGTTGTTTTTGTTTTATACCAGGATCGCTACATGGATTTAAAAGACGTTTGTAATAAATTTTCAATTAAAAAGTACGGGGGCAACTTTTTTTTAATTATTAATATCTTTTTTTTATGTAAGTTTGCCATAAATACAATACCCATTTTCGTTTTTACAAAAATTACAAATAGCCGGTGTCGCGGTAAATTAGGGCTCAGGAAATAATGGCTTCGAAAGTATATATATTATATATATATTAATTTCCCGGTAAATTAGAACCTTTCGAGTTTAGATTTACCAGGAAATTAAGAGTGAAACGGTAAATTAATACTCCAACAATCTCTTAAAAGATCATTTCGCTACAGATTAAACTAAAATAACATCGCGCAACGCCTAGAAAATTATGTTGAAAATGCACAGAAAACTGGTTATAACTATGACTCAGTAAAAGATAAAATACTTCTAGAATTTCTAAGAGATCATAAAGAGCGCTAGAGATGGATTAACGTTTTCCCAACAGACAATATACCATATAAACATTACACTGTAATTTGTGCAAAACATTTTCCATCAAACTTCCTAGTTATTAAAGTAAAAGGAAAAAAAAATCCTCGAGATCCACCTAGTGTATTTGAATTAATTTAGAGTTTAGTGCCATCTCTTCCACTAAAAAAAGAACAACAACAGAGCTTAGAAAAACTCTCAGACCAGTAAAAGAAGATGAATTTTCAAAATTCGTAGAGTTTGACGAAGTTGACTCATTTAGAATATTTTGCGGTTATTTATCTCAAGGAAGACTTAATAATTCATTAGCTTATCTATTTATTTATTTTTTGAATAGATGTTGTTTGTAATCAAAAGAGCATTAAAGCAATACTGGTATTAGTAAGTTGCGTCTAATATTATTCATTATTACTTCGTTAGTTAAAAATTGTATTTATAAGGTCAAAAGTTGGTCACATCATTTGGATATTTGATTTCTTTTAAAAAGTCAGAAAAGAAAACAATTTTACGTCAGTAGGTTGAAGGCATAAGTTAAACTCAAGTAACATTTTTTAGCAAAAATATTCACCTGAAGTTATTGTTTGAGCTTTAGAACATTTTGCACGGTCACATAGTTTAGACACAGATTTTTATCTTCCTGACACTTATAACTTCAACAGTTTCACACTTTTATTTGCAGTGTTTTTTTAAAACTCAACAAAATTGTCAAAAAAGTTGTATGTTATTACTATGTTAAACCTATGCTAACTTATCACAGGGACATTTGTATGGTAAAGCAAATATTTTAACCAAATCACCTTCTTTTGAAGCTTTTTTGATGTAAACCATAAAGCAGTAAACAATGAATCAAGTTTTGCAACAACTATATTGGCTTTCATGGTTGTATGTTTTTATGAGGGAACAAAATTTATAGTAAGAATGTTACCAGTAAATAATTTGGATTTCGTATACAATCAAATTAATATCCTAATCAACTAAATTAAGAAGACAAATGGAAAATTTATCAATTTAATTAATGATTATAATAGAGTAAATCGAGCATTTTTTTAAAACGATTTGATTGCTTATCTCTATGGTTAACAACTGATGGCATTTTTTTACTTTTTGATTTTATGCATGTATTAAAGTGTATACGAAACAATTAGATAATTGAAAAGTCTGCTGAAATTGAGATAGTCAGCTGGTTAAAATGTCTAAGCTGACATATGTTGCTGCTAACCCAAGACTGATTTTTAGACAAAAGGTTGATACATGTTAAAAGAATTTTGTGAAGAGACTATAAGTGCATTAACTTATTACCAAGGTATTAAAAATAATGATATAGATGGAAGTTTTATTTTTTTTTTAGCTAAGGTGGTCAAGTAAAAATAGTCCACATAAAAAGTCTATTTGAAGAATAACATTTTTACAAAAGACATCTTACGAGATCCCATATCATCAGTAAATAATTTACAGTTTAATTAGTTTTATGAAATAAAAAGTAAACCTTAATTTAATGAAAAGGTTTAATGAAAGAGAATTAAAAGTATAACTATAGACACAAATAAATTATTGATGAAAGTAAAATAATGGTAAAGTAAGACTCCAATGATATCTTCTTTGATAAAATCAAATTTTTATTATTGATTTTATTTTTTTATTGATTTTATTTTCAATTGATGATAGAGAAATAACTAAACTTTTGATAATTAGTAGAAATATAAAATATTTAGAATATAGAAATTAGTAGAAATTAATAAGTTTAATGGAATGAAGTTTTACTTTTTTTTATTCATTGTTTTTCTTTAAAAAAAGATAAATAAATTGCTCAAGGGGTCAACCATAAAGAACATATTGCAAAAAAGGAGGGAGGGGGTTGGGATAAGAAGGATAAGAATAATGACATATCCAAACTCTTTTCTACAATGAATGATGAACTCAAAAACATATCTACTTGGTTCAAATGTAACAAGTTAACTCTTAACATTAATAAAACCAAATGGGTTCTTTTCCATTCACTCTCTAAAAAACGCTATTTACCCCAACATTTGCCCAAAATATTTATTGATAAAGTTGAAGTAAAAAGAGATTTTGTTACTAAATTTTTAGGAGTGGTTCTCGACGAGAACATTACATGGAAACCGCATATAGAATATATCTGCTCAAAAATATCTAAAAGTAACGGAGTCTTATATAAATCTACACCTTTTCAAGATGTAATTGAGAAAACAAAAATTGTAATTAAGAAACGTAAGATGTAATTGAGAAAACGTAAGATGTAATTAAGAAACATTAGATGTAATTTAGAAAACGAAAATTGTAATTAAGAATCGTAACATGTAATTGAGAAAATGTAAGTTGTAATTAAGAAATAGAAAGATGTAATTGAGAACACGAAAATTTTAATTTAGATATCGCTTTAAAGGAGTAAGTGTAATATGGCGCTTAAAAAAAATGGCGCGTAAAAAAATGGAGCGTATAAAATGACGCACTTAAAAATGACGCAAGATTTGTAGCGTAAATTTAATTTTTTAGGGAAAAATTTAGGGAAAAATTTATAATTTTTGGGCAAATGAATTTAACATAATAAACACGAAAAACATTTTAGGGAAAAATTTATAATTCAATTAAAAATTATAATTAAAAATTATATAATTAAAAATCACTTCATTGATCATTTAAGCACCAACTTGTACGTCTTCCATATTTAAAATAGTTGCATAGTGCGTGGTTGTGTGTTGTACCGCACGTGCACAATCTCCTCCCATTATGTTATTTTTCGCCTCAATTACAATTCGTTCTAAGTACTGCATGCGCTGTTCCGCAATCCCGTCACCTAATACAGGTGGAATGCGAATTGCATTTTTAACGTTACTTTTAATTTTAGACAAGATCGTTTCCACCGGGTTCAACATTGGACTGTAAGGTCCCAAACGTAACAACTGAGCTGGTGAATTATCAAACACCCTTTGCAAACGAGCGTGACAAGGAGCATTATCTGTTACGACGACCAAATCCTCCAAACGATTCCCGGATGAAACCCACTGGTGAAACATAGCCAACATCCACTCGTTACAGGAATCTGCTTTAAATGATCCCCTGCGAGTTTCTATCATGACGACATTTGTAGTTGAAATAGCTGCAATCAAGTGTATGTTTAAACCTTTTGAAGCAGGTACTTTCATAATTCTCGCACGTCCTTGCGTTTTTCTACAAAAAAGGTTAAAATTTGTTTCATCCAACCAAACTATCTGACGACCATTTGTGATATGTTCGTTGATGTTTCTAACATATTCAGCTCTTTTTTGTTTGTTTTCATAACTGTTCATTGTAGAAGGCTCCTTGTGCACTTTTTTTAATGAGAACAATCTGCCTTCGAGGTAATTTGCTATTGTTGTTGTGCTAACGTTTATGTTTTTTTTTTTTTTTTTTCATTTTAATTCACCTCCTCAAGGCCGAGAAGGCCACTACAGACGAGGAGGCTACTTAATTATGGTTATAACCCTCTCTCAACTCTATAGCTCCGAAACACGAACCTTGACGAGCAAGGCCGCTGCGCGGAGAAACGAGTTGAGCGCGGTACTACCAGGGACGTGGTGGGGATCGAACTCGGAACCGCTCGTTTATGAAGCGAGCGCTCTACCACTACACCACTACCGCATGTTAAATTGTCTTAACATCTTTGTTTTGATGGCCACCAATGTTAATTGACAATCATTTTCAATCCATGTTAATGTTTCTTCGATTTGATCTTCGGTCAACTTTTTCGGTTTAAAACCTCCTTTTCCAATGAAATTTGAATTTCCGCTGCGAACCCAATTGTATGCTGTCTTATATTTGATACCTAGCGTTTGCGCGAGATTCACCCAATCTTCAAATCGCTCCGTACATTCAACAACTCTTCTCCTGTCATTTGGAGAAGATAAAACGTAACGTTTCCTTTCAACTTGTTCAGTTGTGTGTATTTCATGCCGACAAATCGGACAACTTGAATCTGGTTGTTCCAGAACTGGACGTAAACAAATTTGGTGACATAAATGTTGACACGGATTTAGCTTAATCACAGACTTTCGGGTCATAGTGTATTGGCATATAACACAACGATCTTTCAATTCCATTATTATTAAAAGCAAAATTTAAGATTATAACTTAAATTCATGTACAAAAAGACCTTTTGTAACAACCTACAAACTTAGACTGTGAATTTGCTATTTTAATTTATGTGTTCTCAATTACAAGTTACGATTTCTCAATTACGTATTATGATTTCTCAATTATATCTTACGTTTTCTCAATTACATGTTGTGTTTCTTAATTACATGTTACGACTTCTTATTTACATGTTGTGTTTCTCAATTACATACAACGTTTTCTCAATTACATGTTGTGTTTCTTAATTACATATTACGACTTCTTAATTACAACTTTCATGTTCTCATTTACATCTTGAAAAGGTGTAGATCATATTTAAACAAAAAAGCCTTAACCCAACTCTATTATTCATTTATTCACACCTATATTAATTATGCCAACATTGCGTGGGGAAGCACCGTAAAAAGTAAGCTAAAATGCCTTTTTCGCCGTCAGAAGCATGCGATCCGATTGATTAATTTTGCAGATCGTTTTACTCATTCCAAACCATTATTTATGGAGATGAAAATACTTAATATTTACGAGCTCAATGTTTATAACATTTTATGCTTTATTTACATATGGAAAAACGATTTAACTTTACCTGTCTTTAAAAACCTTTTTTCTCTAAACCCAATTAATAAATATTTACTTAGAAATAAAAATTTTGTACATGAACCTATTTGCAGAACAAAATTTAACAAGTTTTGCATTACATTTCGAGCACCCTATCTTTGGAATAAAATTGTTAAACCTAATTTTGATATATCCAATACATTTCCGATCTTTAAAAGTAAACTTAAAAATTTTGTTTTATCTATTGATGATATATTTAAATACTTTTTATAACAATCACGTATTTGTCTTTTTAATTGTAAGACTGTTGTATTTTCTCTTGCCTTTTAAAAAAAGAGATTTATTACTGTATTTACTATGTATATATATGTATTTATATATTTACGTTTTTATAAGATCTGATGATATGATCAGACTTTTTATTATATATAATATTAGTGGTTTGATTTATATTTCCAATTTATATCACGATTTATTGTAATTTTTTAGTTTTGTTTATGTATTGATTTTTAAAAAATTGTAAAAGGTTCTGATGATAAGATCATTACGATCTCCTTTCAGAAGCCTTGTCTGTTTATCTTTGTAAACAACGACAAAAATGAAACAAAAAAAAAAAAAAAAAAAAAAAAGAATATATATATTTTTTCACAAATGTAAAATATCATTGAATGTATGACGTTCAACTTTTATTTGAACGTCATACTTTCAATGCCCATCAGGGCCGACGATACGGTTTTTGCAGTGTGTGTTTGTGGGGGGAGGGGGCACAATACCTTATTTTTAAAAAAATCCTCGATTTTTTATAAAAATTGTCAACGTTAATAAATAAAAAGTAAGTGAGGAGGGGCACTTGCACCCTGAGCCTACCTCCCCCCTCCTTCCCTTGTCGTCGGCCCTGCATGTCACAAGATGGATAAAAATTGTTTTTTTAATTCGCTAATAAGGTCTTATAATAACCTTCATCCAACTTATAAAAAAGACGATTGTTAAAAAGAAGTCCATAAAATATGGAATGAGATCAAATAAATTTTTTCTTTATTTTTTAAATAGGTAGTCATCGCCTTGGGGAGTGAAATTGCCTAAAAAATGATGGCGTCCTCTATGGACGGCCAAGGTATTTTTCATATTTTGTATTTAACGCAATATTTTCTTTCGTAATTACTTAAAATAAAACTCTAAGAAATATACTAGAGTAATTTTAATAGAATGATAGACGCTACATAGAAAAATGTTTAAATATTACGAAAATAGTATTGGTTACCGATTTGCTTTGTAATGGTTATAAACAAATTTATAAAATCACGTACAAGTGAAAAGTCAATTTTGAGTTTTGAATCAAATCATGAAAAGTTTAGATTAGTTGCATAAAACATCAACGCCCTTTTCAAGTGTTGGAAAAGGATATAAGTGAGCGTCTGTCAAACATTTTATATAGTGAGTACGCATTTCATTCACAACAAATCGAACATCAAGAGGGGATTTTCCATCCAGCAATATACCTGTATAACCTAGAGCAAAGACACCACAATTGAAACTATCAATTTGCTTATCAACGGGAAGAAATGTTACTTCAAGCTTTCCATTCTTCAGTGGTTGAAAGAGGGAATTTAAACATTTTTTCGAAATCGATGTTAAGTTAGTGCGCAGGCTATCGCACACTTGAACCCTGCCATTTGAAAAAAATGCTAATAGCCAATAAGAACTACCGTCGTGCAATATTTGAAGGTGGTCGCCAGAAACTGGGAAATATGTGGACTTCTTTTTCTGGTAGTTTAATACTGATTGGTAAGTTTCATCGCTACCAAGAGCTTTACAAGTTAATTTTTGCCCTGCGTTCACAAAAAAATGTCAACCAGCTATCATTACTTTCCAAAATTTCCCACTCTGCTTCTGTGAGCTCATACAGTTCATTCTTGAGCCATTAAGACGAAACTTGCAAAGATGATTGATTTGGCTGACATACCTTTGTTTTTCAGAATATTCGATCTATGGTATACCAAGAGTGTTTCTGAGGTGCCAAGATAAGCCAAGAAGATCGCCACTTTTTATCACCTATGCAATTTAATAGTTGGTTAGTTAGTCCACTAAATTTTCCAAAAGTTTTTATTAACATTTGTGTACTTGCATAGGTCTCACACTTGTGTCCAGGGAATGATGAGTTCTCCGATTGTTGCACGGCATACATCAAAATCATCTTAACAATTTTGTCTAGTGCATGATTCAAAAATTATGCAGATCCTTCAACTAATATTGGTTTTAATTTGTCGTCTGCTCCTTGAATATAAGTTTTAAGTTAAACAATGTTGTATGTTTTTTTAAGAGTTAACCCTAATGCATTTTTTAAAGTTGCAACTCCTTTTTCAGAAATATTCACTACAGTGAAAAGACCAAGCCATTTTTGTGAAAACTTCCCACCCTTCCGATCAAATCGTTTGTTGTTTTTCAATAATACAATGTCATCTACTTTAATTTCTGACTTTGACAAACGTCTACTATCATAATCTCGTTTTTGCTTTTTCTGCGCAACTTTTATATTTTCGCTTGCTTCATTTTAGGATTACCTTCCAAAACCTTTACCAAAGAGTTCTTTATTGTTCGGTTTTGACGTTCTACCAATCCATTTGCCTGAGGGTGATAAGCAGACGTAACTCTCTGCTCTACTCCAGTTAGTTCGTGTAGTTGTTTACATACTTCGTTTACAAGTATGTAAATCCAAATCAATGACCCTGGTCATTGATTTGGATTTTAAAGCAACCATGCCGACACATAATCTTGTACAAAAATCGAGAGACAGTTTGAGCTGATTTTTCCTTGATAGGTTTAGCCTCCAACCATTTTGAAAAATAATCGATTAAGACAATGATATGACGATACCCATCGACTATTGGAAGATTACAAATGTCCACTCCAACTTGTTTCATTACACTTGATGGTACTGGTATAGACTTCAATTTTACTTTTGGAGACTTTCGGTCACCTTGTTTTTGATATTGTTCACAGTTCCTAATATACTTACTAACATCAGCAGCAATATTATACCAAAAAAATCTTTGCCCAATATTGTCATACGTAGTGTTTTTTCCTCTATGTAACGCCATTGCCTTAAAGTGTTCAGAATCTCCAATACCTCGGTGTACGTCTCAAATAACTTCCATTTGTAGGTCTTTGTCTTTAATAACCATTCTTTTATTATAAAATAAATGTCCGTCTTTCACTTCAAACCGTTTTGCTGCTCTTCGAAAATTTGATTTAATCCCATAATCATGTGTAGATATAGTAGAAAGGCATTTTAAGATAATGTTCTATGTTATCAAAATCAAAATGTTCTCTTTCCTTTGCCATGAAGCAGCACACTTGTGTTTATTTGTAAAATTTATTTATTTACGTATAAAACAATTATAGCGCATTATTTAAACATGCTTTTGCGTTCGAATCAACTTTGATTCTATTCCAAATTCTATTTACAATTTTTTTTTTTAATATTTTTTACTGCAGAATAGAACGACTTCTTTGTAAATTTTCTTTTAAAATCGCAAGTTCTTGGAGTCTTAATTTACCGCTCCAAATCATTATTTTCCGGGAAATTATGACTCATAACATCAAATTTTCCCGTCGAATTTTCCTTCAAAGTCTTGATTTCCCGGGAAATCAAGACTTCGAAGTCTTAATTTCTTGGAGTCTAAATTTACCGCTACACTAGACAAGAAGAAGGCATATAAATGTCTTGCCACCAAGCCGCAAACTATACATGTTAATATATATTATTTATAAGTAATATAAGTTTTGTTAATGTAAATAACAATTCCGTATACAGGTTTAGAGTTGTTTTTATTTTTTATTTACTTATTTTTTCTTCTACAGGTTTATTTTATTTACTTATTTTTTGTTCACCATTTATTATATGCATTTATTATCATGTAAAAAAAATTATATATATATAAAAAATTATAACGTATCAGATTGATAAAAATACATTAATATAATATTGATACATTAATATAGTATTGATGTAAACTTTAATATAAATTCTGGTATAATAACTATTATATATATATAAATATATATATATATACATACATATATATATATATATATATATATATATATATATATATATATATATATATATATATATATATATATATATATATATATATATATATATATATATATATATATATATATATATACATATATATATATATATATATATATATATATATATATATATATATATATATATATATATATATATATATATATATATATGTATATATATATATATATATATATATATATATATATACATATATATATATATATATATATATATATAAATATATATATATATATATATATATATATATATATATATATATATATATATATATATATATATATATATATACATATCCTAAATTTTTTTTCTTTTTCTTTTTTTTTTTATTTGTTATTTTAGATGCCCCAATAAGTCCTAACGATCTTGTCACACAGCACCGCGGAAGTGCATTTAACCAAAAAGTTCACGCCTACTTTCTTACAGTGACGCGAAATACGTCCAAAGCTCGTTTCGAACCTGCTTCTAAAGCAAGCGCTTTAACCACTGCGCCACGGCCGTACATACTTAAATACTTACAAAAAATAGTTTTTTTAATTAAAAATTAAAAAAATCTATAAAATAGTTATATTTACTTATTTAAAATAGTTTTATAAAATACTTCATTTTTCATCAAAATGTCAAGTTATGCGCTATTCCTCGGTTGTCGGTAAAATGCAAACTGCGCACCGCGAGCAGCGAACTGGTAAAATGCGAACTTTTTTGCGAAAGAAAACATTACATTTTGAAGACCATTAATTTTATGTGTTGCTACATCGATTTACAAATAGTCTGACTCAAAACGGAGTGCTGCTACATTGACTGAGGGTTTCGTTTGGGCAGACAGTCTATCAAATAATAAAAAATTATATATATATAATTTCATATTGTATTCGTCTAGTTTTACGTAATTTCCTTTTACTTATTTTTAAATAATTTTTTCGCTTAAAAGTCCTTAAAATATACCGCTAAATTAACTACGATGGTTCGGTAAAAAGTTCACATTTTACCAGCTCGCAGTTCGTCAGGGTTAGGGTTTAAGGGATTATGACTTTGAGAAAATGATGACGAAACTATGTCTAAAAACGAATTTGGTAGCATATTATTTTTATATTTGAACATAAAATTAAGAGTCTGATATAAATTGAGTTTTTTCCAAGTTTAAGACTTTCATATTTGTCATCGCATTAGAAGGATTGTTCAATCTACCTAGATAATGAATTGCTTTACAAGCATGGTTTTGCAAGCCTTGTAGTTTGATTAATTTAGTTTTGTGTGTATTAGCGCACCCTATATTAGCATATGTGAGATGACTGTGAATTAGACTGAAGTAAAGTTTTTTTCTTGAACAGAAATCAAGAAACGGGCGACATTTATATAAAATACCTATTGCAGATGATATTTTTGTTTCAATGTGTCCAATATGATTTCTCCATGATAAATTTTCATCGATTTAAACACCAAAAAACTTTGCATATTTTTCCTGTTAATAAGTAACTCTGGAATTTTTAACGGTAGAGACGTTGAATGACCTGTTTTATGAAATAAGATGTAGTTAGTTCTTGTTTAAGGATAGTTTATTTGCTGTAAACCATAAATTAAAGTTTTCCAGTTTAGTATACATTGTTCCAAACATCGATTTTAAATTACTATGATTATAAAATCATTTTGTATCATCAGCATACATTATTGAAGATACTATAGATGATGCTTTATGCATATCATTGATGTAAATTAAAAACAATAACGGTCCTACGATTGAGCCTTAAGGGTTACGGAATTATTAGTTATATTCTTAAAAATTATGTTGATTATAGATAATAAATAATCGCACATATAGATTTTTAAATATACATATTAAAAACATATTATTTTAAAAATAATAAAAACATACATATTGCCATTAATAAGTATTAAAAAAAATACATATTGCCATTAAACATCATACGTAACAATTGAAAATAATAATAAGAATATATTCTGAAACTATTTAAAGTTACAAATCATTTATTAATTACCTGATAGTATGCATTGAAGCGTATTTAATCTTAATTAAAATTTATATAATTTAACTTTAAATTTAATTAAAGTTTAAATAATTTGGTTAAAATTTAAATAATTTAATTTAAATTCGCCAAGTCGCACTTAAATTAAATTTAAACAGGCGAATGTTTTTGTTCTTTTTAATTGATTTTTTGCTGTTTTTATTAGAGGTGTACCGAATATTTTTGCCGGATAGTGAACTTTTCTCAAGTTCTTTAAGTGTTTATAAAGTAAAAACAAGTTTTTCTATTCTTCATTAAACAGTGTTCAAAATTTAAAAAAAACAAAATCAATAAAAAACTGGTTTAACACAGGTATGCGTTTTTTAAGCTAAATTTTAGTTTTTTTAGTTACTATTTTCTGTACTTCGTCAGTACATATACCATATCATACAGTTTTTTACTAATTTTTTTAAGTAAGATCTTGAATACTACTTATTGTAGCCTGAAAAAAGAAAAAATTATTTATAAACACATATAGAACCTTAGAAAAGTTCACTATCCGGCATATCAGGCAAAAATATCCGGTACACCTCTAGTTTTTATTTGATTTTGTTTCTCCGCCAGGTTAATTATGTTCGAATTTTCTCCGTTGTGTAAATTATGTACGAATTTTCTTGTTTAATAAGAAAATTAGAAATATTTTTTTGTCGTTGTTGCTTATAATGGAGTTGATGCCACATAGAAAAACAATTAACAATTTTTTCAATATAAAAATTTTATTATGTTTTCTGAATCATCAGTTTTGAAGTTATCGTCGTCAACAAAAATTTATTAGGACTAAATATTTTTGGATTAGCGCTCCCAAACATGAAAATGTACAAAAAGTGCTACTACCCTATTTTTATATGCATTTGTTGCCAAAAGTTTTAAAACATTTAAATTTTAGACAACTTCTCCTTGAATAGCCAAAAAATTGAAAAAAAAACGGAAGAGTTATTCAAATACTTTTCAGTTTTGATAATTAATCCTCCGTCCCATTTGTCTACAAGCAAAGAAAGCAAGTATTCGATGTAAATTCATGTCAAAAATCATCCGCGGGACAAGTATCTGGCGGATTATAGAAACGATAACTTGGCCTAAAAAAAGCTTGGAAGCTTATCTCTTTAATTCTCGAAACTAACTTCTGCGATGCAGTATTATATTCATTTATATAGGAAGCGAGCGCGAACGCAGGCTTCCGCTACCAGAAATTATACTGTCGAGTTACCAACGTTAGCGGTAATCGCAGAGGTCAGCCGGTGCGTAGTGCAATGCAACAGCCTCACTCTGGAAGAAGCCCCTTCATGATCGGACTTTACTTCCCAGTCAGGTAAGTATGGAATTATAGAAAAATTTTAAGTACCACTACAAAACTAACAAATCGCGATTGTGGGTTTACTTTATTTTAAATAAGTTATTTTTGATAACATTAAAAAACTTTTACAATTGTTTGGGATGGGAATTGTAAAAAACTTTTAGAATTGTGTAGGAATTTGTTTGAGAAAAAATATAAAAAATAAAAAAAAAATAAAAAAATAAAATAAAATAAAATAAAAAAACAAAAAAAAAAAAATTAAATAAAAAAATAAAAAATAAAAAAGTAAAAGAAAAAAAAAGTAAAAAATAAAAAAATAAAAATAAAAAATAAAATAGAATAAAATTAAAAAAAAAAAAAAAAAATTAAATATAAAAATTAAAAATAAAAAAGTAAAAGAAAAAAAAAGTAAAAAATAAAAAAATAAAAATAAAAAATAAAATAAAATAAAATTAAAAAAAAAAAAAAAAATTAAATAAAAAAATTAAAAATAAAAAAATAATATATATATATGCTTTTAAAAGGCTTATTCTTGCGCTCATACTTCTCTCATGATAAGCTCTCATTCGTATTGAATAGACATAATATAAAAGCTCGTCAAGCAATAAATTACCAATATAAAATTTTGGCGCGTTTTCAACAAAACCAAAAAGATAAAATTTAAAAGTGTTTTTAAAAGGTTTACTGCTAGGATAAATCTTATTTAGCAAAAAAATTGTGTATTTAATTAAAGGTTGCACTTTTTCGCAACTATATATCATGTGAGATAGAGTTTCTCTATCTTTCATACATTGGGGACAAATTTGTCCCCAATGTATAAAAGATAGAGAAACTCTATCTGATTTGTTGTGGTCATAAGATTGACATTCTTTTTTGATTTTTTTCTTCCAAACTCGTGGAATGGAGGTTTTAATTTTTTTAAATGTTGTTTGTTTAAGACCGGTTAATTGGTAATCCAAGAATCCGGGTACAAAAACCTTTGCAAGATCAGATATTTTAGATATTTGGTTCAAAGTTGTTTCTTTTTTAGGTTTTAGAGTCTGGTGGTTTTTGTCTCTTATAAAATTGTTATAAAAAATGGGCTGGTTGAAGATTTCCTCAATGGACATATTTGTTATGTCGCTCTCGCCGTTATAAATGTGACTCCAGTTTTTAATTAGTTGCTGGTAGAACACAGGGAGGGTATCAATTGCGCTGCTTGAGTGAGTTGTGATAAAAATATTTTCTCCTTGATTAGTTTTTCTATAACTATTGAAAATATGCGTCGCAGCGTCTTTCCATGCGCCTGTTAGAGTGCGATTAAAAATTTTTGCCACCCAAGTTAGCTGAATGGATTTTAGTTTTTCGCCTATGTCTATGATGCTTAAACCTCCCTGGTTAATAGGGAGTTTAGAAACTTTTTGATTTGTTTTAATTGAGCTGTTGCTCCAGAGAAAATTTTCAACAATTTTCTCAATAAATTTAATTATTCTTTCGTTGGGTATTGGCAGCGTAAAAGCTAAATGCCAAAGGTTACTTAAGAGTATTTGATTTATTATTATTATTTTTCCTTTAAAGGATAAATTAAACATTTGCCAGCGTTTAATTTTCTTTTGAATAATGGAAATAATTTCGTTCCATTGTTTGATGTTAATAAAACTGTCTCTATTGGAAAAGTATATACCCAAGCTTTTAAGGGTATTTTCTTCCCAGTTAAAGTTTAAAAAATTTTCTTTATTTTTTGTTTTATTTTTTCCTAGCCACAAGCCTTGGCATTTGGCTACATATAACTTGGCTCCAGTGGCTCGCCGAGAACTCGGCTCGTCTAAGGCCTTGCCGAGTTCTTTTACTGAATCATCTCCTATTAAATAGAAGTTTGTATCGTCAGCGTATTGCTGGATTTTAGTTTCCTTTTGGTTTACTGTTATTCCTTTTATGTTTTTATTTGCTCTTATGTATCCGGAAAAGATTTCGGCTTTCATGATATATAGTATCATCGAAAGAGGACATCCCTGCCTTACTCCTCTGTTTATTTCAATTTTTTCAGATAAAAATCCGTTTATTTTAATTTGCGCGCTTATGTCGTAATATAGCGTTTTAATATAATTTATAAAAACGGTATTAAAACCAAAAAAAGATAACGCGTCATATAAATAGTTTCTGTCTACTCTATCAAATGCCTTGACCTGATCAATGGATATAATAGACGCGTTTAGTTGGTTTTTGTTGCATATTCTTATAATATCTCTGGTGTAGGATAAATTGTAATATATGGATCTACGCGGGACGCATGCCGTTTGGTTTTCGTTAATAATCAAGGGTAGAACATTTTTTAGTCTGTTCGCGATGATTTTAGTTATGATTTTATAGTCTGTATTTAAAAGGGAGATAGGACGCCAGTTGTTAATATCTGTCTTATCTCCTTTTTTAAACAGACATATAATTATCGCCTTTTTTTGGCTTTCACTCATTTCACCGGTGGTAAACGTTTCGTTTATAGCTTCGGCCAGTAATTCTCCAAACAAATAAATATTTTGTTTGTAAAATTCGATGGTGAGGCCGTCGCTTCCGGGTGATTTGTTATTTTGCATTGTTTTTAGAGCATTTTTAATTTCTGTAATTGTTATTGGCAGTTCTAGTTCTTTGCTTAAGTTTTTGGGTATTTTTTGAATAGGAGATGTTTTGGAAAAAAGAATGTCTTGGCTTTTAATGTGGCACTTCTCGCTTGTGTAGAGTTCTTTGTAATAATTTTCGAACTATTTTAGGACTTCATCTTTCTCCGATTTGATGTTATTTTTCTTATCTTTTATCTTTGTTGTTACTTGTTTAGCTGGTTTTAGTTTTTCTAATTGAAAAAACGCGCGACTGAATTTTTCGCCTTCAGTACGCCATTTAACTTTTGCTCTTATCGACGCGCCGTATGCTCTGTTCGTTTCAAAAATTTTTAGTTTGTTTTTGATGTCAGCGCTTAAAACTTGCATGCGCGGGTTTAGGTGCGCTTTTTTGATTGCGTTTTTAAATTTTTTCTTTAGTTTATATTCTTCAATTCTGCTGTTTTTAGCTTGTTGCTTGCAAAATTTTTTTGCGTGTTCTTTTAATTCGCTTTTAAGATTTTCCCACGTTTTCTTTTTAGAATCTAAGTTTTGGGATGTTTTATTTTTAATAAGTATTTCTATTTGATCTAAATAGTTTTTATTTTTTAGGTGTTTATTATTAAAAATCCACAGACTTTTACCTATTTCTATTTTGTCTAGGGTAATCGAGGCAACGCACGCATTATAGTGGTCAGAGTGTGCCATTGGTTCGTGTTGTATTTCTACATTTTGCCTCGCTTTTTTACTTAAGTAAATTCTATCGAGTCGAGAATATGATATATTATTTGTGGCTTTGTAACTAAATTCTTGTTTATTTGGGTTAAAAAGACGCCACGTGTCTTCAACTTCGAGTTTGTTAATTAACTTTTTAAATTTTTCTGTCGAAGCGCATTTTTTTCTGTAAATTTGTGGGTGCCTATCGATTTCGTTTAAAACCATATTAAAGTCACCCGCCAGAATTACTAAAACGTTTTCTAGATTTATATGTTTAATTTTGTCTTCAATTAATTCGAACAGTTTTTTTCTGTTTTGAAAAAATTCATGTCCCGTGGGAGCGTATACATTAAGCAATAAAATTTTTTGTTCGCTTACTTTAGTTAATACATAATTAAAAATTCCATTCTCGTCATCGAATTTTTCGTAAGGTTTTAGCACGTGTTTTGTTATAATTGCTGTCCCACCTGTGCGGGTTTTCACCGCAGAGGTGAAAACGCTGCCTTCCCATTTTTTTGATAACTCATCGTTTTGTAACTTATTTAAATGAGTGTCTTGTAGTAAATAAAAATCGTAGTTTAGTTTCTTAAGATTATTTAAAACTGTATCTTGTTTTTGTTTATTTATTAGACCAGCAACATTGATTGAGAAAATTGTTAATATATCCATTTTTCTATGTCAAGGCATTTTCCAACCCTACGTTGGAGTTCCGTGATTAAGAATATGCAAAAAAGCACATTCTTAAATAGAACGCCAACTTCAGGTGGTTTAATTGTTATGATGTGAAATTTTTTTTTTTAAAAACCGTTAATAAAAATTAAGGAAAAAATAAAAAATAATAGTAAAAACTTAGCCATTATCCAGCGTGGTACTTTCCTTGCTCGTTCCCATTCTTTTTTTTCGGTCATTTTTGTATGGTGTCGGGGGTGGTGCGCTGCGTTTTTTTTGCCATGTGTTATCTTCGTCCATTTTTTCTCGAGATTTTTCGTTCGTATCGTTCGCTCGCTTGCTTTCTTCTACGTCTTTCGTGTGAATCTTCTGTTGTTCTGCTTCTTTGGTTGTTGGTTTGTCGAAGTAATATTCTTTTCTTCTTTTTTCGAGTGTTTTTCTTTCTTCCTCTTTGGTTTTTTCGTGTTGGATTTCGTTCTTCGGTTTTGCTGGTTGTTTCTTCTCTTCTTCTTTATTTGTTTTTTCTTCGTTTTCAATTATGAAAACGAAGAAAAAACAGTTTTCTTATTTGTGTCGGTTATTTTGTTTATGTTTTCTTCATTTGTTACGTTGGATGGAATTTCTTCGGGTTTCGAGTTGCTTGTTTCTCTTTCATATGTTAGTTGTTGATGGATTATAGTAGACGAGTTTTCGTTAATTGTATCGCAGGGTTGTCTTCTTTCTATAAGGTTGTTTATTTCCTGGCCGTTGTGTTTAGTTCTTATTTTATAGCCGAGAATGTTTAAGGAGGTTGGCATTGGTTTGGGCATGTCTTCCATGACGGCGACCAGGATGCTGGAATAGTAGGGTGTGCCTTTTCCTGGCGTTGTTCTCATTACTGGTTTAGTGTAGACATGTCTACCGTATCCTAATTCTTCAAAGTGATTGCCAATATCAAAAAGTTTTGCCTCTATTGGAAGGCCAAATACCGATACGTGTGTTTGGTTTATACGCTTTCCTTCTGTTTTTGGTCTTCGGTTGTTGTTGGATATTTTGAAGACATGGTGGTAATTGTTAATGTATAGTCCATTTTCTAATAGTTTTATTTTAGCTTCGTTGGTCTTCATTACTATTTCGATCGCTGTGTTTCTTCGTAAAAATTGAGCGCCTTCAAGTTCTTCGTCTAGGTTTTCGTCTAGGAGTTCATTTAGAGTAAAATGCTTCTCAATTTCGCAGATCAACGTTTTTGGTACGTTTCGTTTTTTTGTTTCGGGTTTTGCTGCTTCAGCATAGTTTTTTGGTTGTTTTTTATTTTTTGGTTTGTCTTCATCTTCATCATCCGATGGTTCATCACAACTATAACTTATTTCAACTTGTTCGATTGATTCGCCAGCAGAAGCTTTCGCCATTTTTTCGAGTAAAATAACTGAGATTTCTTCAGTTCGTTGGTTATCTATTAAGGGTAGCAGTGCATCATCGTTAGTTTTGAAAAAAACTGTTTCTCGTCGATTGACACAACTCGCCATTTAGAGGTAAATTCAACTTCTGATTAAATCTTATCCCAAATACTGAAATACTTATACTAAAAAAGCCGCTTCGTGATTGGACTTTACTAAATTTAGTTAGGTAAATATGGGATATTTGAAAAATTTTAAGTACCACTACAAAACTAATAAATCGCGATTGTGGGTTAACTTTATTTTTAATAAGTTATTTTTGATAACATTAAAAAACTTTTACAATTGTTTGGGATGGGAATTGTAAAAAACTTTTAGAATTGTGTAGGAATTTGTTTAAGAAAAAAAAAAAAAATAAAAAAAAAAAATAAAAAAATAAATAAAATAAAAAAACAAAAAAAAAAAATTAAATAAAAAAAAAAAATAAAAAAGTTAAAGAAAAAAAAAGTAAAAAATAAAAAAATAAAAATAAAAAATAAAATAAAATAAAATTAAAAAAAAAAAAAATTAAAAAAAAAAATTAAAAATAAAAAAATAAAAATAAAAAAAAGTAAAAAAATAAAAATAAATTAAAATAAAATAAAATAAAAAAACAAAAAATAAAATAAAATAAAATAATAAAAAATAAAAAAATAAAAATAAAAAAACAATTTTCTCAATCAATGTTGCTGGTCTAATAAATAAACAAAAACAAGATACAGTTTTAAATAATCTTAAGAAACTAAACTACGATTTTTATTTACTACAAGACACTCATTTAAATAAGTTACAAAACGATGAGTTATCAAAAAAATGGGAAGGCAGCGTTTTCACCTCTGCGGTGAAAACCCGCACAGGTGGGACAGCAATTATAACAAAACACGTGCTAAAACCTTACGAAAAATTCGATGACGAGAATGGAATTTTTAATTATGTATTAACTAAAGTAAGCGAACAAAAAATTTTATTGCTTAATGTATACGCTCCCACGGGACATGAATTTTTTCAAAACAGAAAAAAACTGTTCGAATTAATTGAAGACAAAATTAAACATATAAATCTAGAAAACGTTTTAGTAATTCTGGCGGGTGACTTTAATATGGTTTTAAACGAAATCGATAGGCACCCACAAATTTACAGAAAAAAATGCGCTTCGACAGAAAAATTTAAAAAGTTAATTAACAAACTCGAAGTTGAAGACACGTGGCGTCTTTTTAACCCAAATAAACAAGAATTTAGTTACAAAGCCACAAATAATATATCATATTCTCGACTCGATAGAATTTACTTAAGTAAAAAAGCGAGGCAAAATGTAGAAATACAACACGAACCAATGGCACACTCTGACCACTATAATGCGTGCGTTGCCTCGATTACCCTAGACAAAATAGAAATAGGTAAAAGTCTGTGGATTTTTAATAATAAACACCTAAAAAATAAAAACTATTTAGATCAAATAGAAATACTTATTAAAAATAAAACATCCCAAAACTTAGATTCTAAAAAGAAAACGTGGGAAAATCTTAAAAGCGAATTAAAAGAACACGCAAAAAAATTTTGCAAGCAACAAGCTAAAAACAGCAGAATTGAAGAATATAAACTAAAGAAAAAATTTAAAAACGCAATCAAAAAAGCGCACCTAAACCCGCGCATGCAAGTTTTAAGCGCTGACATCAAAAACAAACTAAAAATTTTTGAAACGAACAGAGCATACGGCGCGTCGATAAGAGCAAAAGTTAAATGGCGTACTGAAGGCGAAAAATTCAGTCGCGCGTTTTTTCAATTAGAAAAACTAAAACCAGCTAAACAAGTAACAACAAAGATAAAAGATAAGAAAAATAACATCAAATCGGAGAAAGATGAAGTCCTAAAATAGTTCGAAAATTATTACAAAGAACTCTACACAAGCGAGAAGTGCCACATTAAAAGCCAAGACATTCTTTTTTCCAAAACATCTCCTATTCAAAAAATACCCAAAAACTTAAGCAAAGAACTAGAACTGCCAATAACAATTACAGAAATTAAAAATGCTCTAAAAACAATGCAAAATAACAAATCACCCGGAAGCGACGGCCTCACCATCGAATTTTACAAACAAAATATTTATTTGTTTGGAGAATTACTGGCCGAAGCTATAAACGAAACGTTTACCACCGGTGAAATGAGTGAAAGCCAAAAAAAGGCGATAATTATATGTCTGTTTAAAAAAGGAGATAAGACAGATATTAACAACTGGCGTCCTATCTCCCTTTTAAATACAGACTATAAAATCATAACTAAAATCATCGCGAACAGACTAAAAAATGTTCTACCCTTGATTATTAACGAAAACCAAACGGCATGCGTCCCGCGTAGATCCATATATTACAATTTATCCTACACCAGAGATATTATAAGAATATGCAACAAAAACCAACTAAACGCGTCTATTATATCCATTGATCAGGTCAAGGCATTTGATAGAGTAGACAGAAACTATTTATATGACGCGTTATCTTTTTTTGGTTTTAATACCGTTTTTATAAATTATATTAAAACGCTATATTACGACATAAGCGCGCAAATTAAAATAAACGGATTTTTATCTGAAAAAATTGAAATAAACAGAGGAGTAAGGCAGGGATGTCCTCTTTCGATGATACTATATATCATGAAAGCCGAAATCTTTTCCGGATACATAAGAGCAAATAAAAACATAAAAGGAATAACAGTAAACCAAAAGGAAACTAAAATCCAGCAATACGCTGACGATACAAACTTCTATTTAATAGGAGATGATTCAGTAAAAGAACTCGGCAAGGCCTTAGACGAGCCGAGTTCTCGGCGAGCCACTGGAGCCAAGTTATATGTAGCCAAATGCCAAGGCTTGTGGCTAGGAAAAAATAAAACAAAAAATAAAGAAAATTTTTTAAACTTTAACTGGGAAGAAAATACCCTTAAAAGCTTGGGTATATACTTTTCCAATAGAGACAGTTTTATTAACATCAAACAATGGAACGAAATTATTTCCATTATTCAAAAGAAAATTAAACGCTGGCAAATGTTTAATTTATCCTTTAAAGGAAAAATAATAATAATAAATCAAATACTCTTAAGTAACCTTTGGCATTTAGCTTTTACGCTGCCAATACCCAACGAAAGAATAATTAAATTTATTGAGAAAATTGTTGAAAATTTTCTCTGGAGCAACAGCTCAATTAAAACAAATCAAAAAGTTTCTAAACTCCCTATTAACCAGGGAGGTTTAAGCATCATAGACATAGGCGAAAAACTAAAATCCATTCAGCTAACTTGGGTGGCAAAAATTTTTAATCGCACTCTAACAGGCGCATGGAAAGACGCTGCGACGCATATTTTCAATAGTTATAGAAAAACTAATCAAGGAGAAAATATTTTTATCACAACTCACTCAAGCAGCGCAATTGATACCCTCCCTGTGTTCTACCAGCAACTAATTAAAAACTGGAGTCACATTTATAACGGCGAGAGCGACATAACAAATATGTCCATTGAGGAAATCTTCAACCAGCCCATTTTTTATAACAATTTTATAAGAGACAAAAACCACCAGACTCTAAAACCTAAAAAAGAAACAACTTTGAACCAAATATCTAAAATATCTGATCTTGCAAAGGTTTTTGTACCCGGATTCTTGGATTACCAATTAACCGGTCTTAAACAAACAACATTTAAAAAAATTAAAACCTCCATTCCACGAGTTTGGAAGAAAAAAATCAAAAAAGAATGTCAATCTTATGACCACAACAAATCAGATAGAGTTTCTCTATCTTTTATACATTGGGGACAAATTTGTCCCCAATGTATGAAAGATAGAGAAACTCTATCTCACATGATATATAGTTGCGAAAAAGTGCAACCTTTAATTAAATACACAATTTTTTTGCTAAATAAGATTTATCCTAGCAGTAAACCTTTTAAAAACACTTTTAAATTTTATCTTTTTGGTTTTGTTGAAAACGCGCCAAAATTTTATATTGGTAATTTATTGCTTGACGAGCTTTTATATTATGTCTATTCAATACGAATGAGAGCTTATCATGAGAGAAGTATGAGCGCAAGAATAAGCCTTTTAAAAGCATATATATATATTATTTTTTTATTTTTAATTTTTTTATTTAATTTTTTTTTTTTTTTTTAATTTTATTTTATTTTATTTTTTATTTTTATTTTTTTATTTTTTACTTTTTTTTTCTTTTACTTTTTTATTTTTAATTTTTATATTTAATTTTTTTTTTTTTTTTTTAATTTTATTCTATTTTATTTTTTATTTTTATTTTTTTATTTTTTACTTTTTTTTTCTTTTACTTTTTTATTTTTTATTTTTTTATTTAATTTTTTTTTTTTTGTTTTTTTATTTTATTTTATTTTATTTTTTTATTTTTTTTTTATTTTTTATATTTTTTCTCAAACAAATTCCTACACAATTCTAAAAGTTTTTTACAATTCCCATCCCAAACAATTGTAAAAGTTTTTTAATGTTATCAAAAATAACTTATTTAAAATAAAGTAAACCCACAATCGCGATTTGTTAGTTTTGTAGTGGTACTTAAAATTTTTCTATAATTCCATACTTACCTGACTGGGAAGTAAAGTCCGATCATGAAGGGGCTTCTTCCAGAGTGAGGCTGTTGCATTGCACTACGCACCGGCTGACCTCTGCGATTACCGCTAACGTTGGTAACTCGACAGTATAATTTCTGGTAGCGGAAGCCTGCGTTCGCGCTCGCTTCCTATATAAATGAATATAATACTGCATCGCAGAAGTTAGTTTCGAGAATTAAAGAGATAAGCTTCCAAGCTTTTTTTAGGCCAAGTTATCGTTTCTATAATCCGCCAGATACTTGTCCCGCGGATGATTTTTGACATGAATTTACATCGAATACTTGCTTTCTTTGCTTGTAGACAAATGGGACGGAGGATTAATTATCAAAACTGAAAAGTATTTGAATAACTCTTCCGTTTTTTTTTCAATTTTTTGGCTATTCAAGGAGAAGTTGTCTAAAATTTAAATGTTTTAAAACTTTTGGCAACAAATGCATATAAAAATAGGGTAGTAGCACTTTTTGTACATTTTCATGTTTGGGAGCGCTAATCCAAAAATATTTAGTCCTAATAAATTTTTGTTGACGACGATAACTTCAAAACTGATGATTCAGAAAACATAATAAAATTTTTATATTGAAAAAATTGTTAATTGTTTTTCTATGTGGCATCAACTCCATTATAAGCAACAACGACAAAAAAATATTTCTAATTTTCTTATTAAACAAGAAAATTCGTACATAATTTACACAACGGAGAAAATTCGAACATAATTAACCTGGCGGAGAAACAAAATCAAATAAAAACTAGAGGTGTACCGGATATTTTTGCCTGATATGCCGGATAGTGAACTTTTCTAAGGTTCTATATGTGTTTATAAATAATTTTTTCTTTTTTCAGGCTACAATAAGTAGTATTCAAGATCTTACTTAAAAAAATTAGTAAAAAACTGTATGATATGGTATATGTACTGACGAAGTACAGAAAATAGTAACTAAAAAAACTAAAATTTAGCTTAAAAAACGCATACCTGTGTTAAACCAGTTTTTTATTGATTTTGTTTTTTTTAAATTTTGAACACTGTTTAATGAAGAATAGAAAAACTTGTTTTTACTTTATAAACACTTAAAGAACTTGAGAAAAGTTCACTATCCGGCAAAAATATTCGGTACACCTCTAATAAAAACAGCAAAAAATCAATTAAAAAGAACAAAAACATTCGCCTGTTTAAATTTAATTTAAGTGCGACTTGGCGAATTTAAATTAAATTATTTAAATTTTAACCAAATTATTTAAACTTTAATTAAATTTAAAGTTAAATTATATAAATTTTAATTAAGATTAAATACGCTTCAATGCATACTATCAGGTAATTAATAAATGATTTGTAACTTTAAATAGTTTCAGAATATATTCTTATTATTATTTTCAATTGTTACGTATGATGTTTAATGGCAATATGTATTTTTTTTAATACTTATTAATGGCAATATGTATGTTTTTATTATTTTTAAAATAATATGTTTTTAATATGTATATTTAAAAATCTATATGTGCGATTATTTATTATCTATAATCAACATAATTTTTAAGAATATAACTAATAATTCCGTAACCCTTAAGGCTCAATCGTAGGACCGTTATTGTTTTTAATTTACATCAATGATATGCATAAAGCATCATCTATAGTATCTTCAATAATGTATGCTGATGATACAAAATGATTTTATAATCATAGTAATTTAAAATCGATGTTTGGAACAATGTATACTAAACTGGAAAACTTTAATTTATGGTTTACAGCAAATAAACTATCCTTAAACAAGAACTAACTACATCTTATTTCATAAAACAGGTCATTCAACGTCTCTACCGTTAAAAATTCCAGAGTTACTTATTAACAGGAAAAATATGCAAAGTTTTTTGGTGTTTAAATCGATGAAAATTTATCATGGAGAAATCATATTGGACACATTGAAACAAAAATATCATCTGCAATAGGTATTTTATATAAATGTCGCCCGTTTCTTGATTTCTGTTCAAGAAAAAAACTTTACTTCAGTCTAATTCACAGTCATCTCACATATGCTAATATAGGGTGCGCTAATACACACAAAACTAAATTAATCAAACTACAAGGCTTGCAAAACCATGCTTGTAAAGCAATTCATTATCTAGGTAGATTGAACAATCCTTCTAATGCGATGACAAATATGAAAGTCTTAAACTTGGAAAAAACTCAATTTATATCAGACTCTTAATTTTATGTTCAAATATAAAAATAATATGCTACCAAATTCGTTTTTAGACATAGTTTCGTCATCATTTTCTCAAAGTCATAATCCCTTAAACCCTAACCCTGACGAACTGCGAGCTGGTAAAATGTGAACTTTTTACCGAACCATCGTAGTTAATTTAGCGGTATATTTTAAGGACTTTTAAGCGAAAAAATTATTTAAAAATAAGTAAAAGGAAATTACGTAAAACTAGACGAATACAATATGAAATTATATATATATAATTTTTTATTATTTGATAGACTGTCTGCCCAAACGAAACCCTCAGTCAATGTAGCAGCACTCCGTTTTGAGTCAGACTATTTGTAAATCGATGTAGCAACACATAAAATTAATGGTCTTCAAAATGTAATGTTTTCTTTCGCAAAAAAGTTCGCATTTTACCAGTTCGCTGCTCGCGGTGCGCAGTTTGCATTTTACCGACAACCGAGGAATAGCGCATAACTTGACATTTTGATGAAAAATGAAGTATTTTATAAAACTATTTTAAATAAGTAAATATAACTATTTTATAGATTTTTTTAATTTTTAATTAAAAAAACTATTTTTTGTAAGTATTTAAGTATGTACGGCCGTGGCGCAGTGGTTAAAGCGCTTGCTTTAGAAGCAGGTTCGAAACGAGCTTTGGACGTATTTCGCGTCACGGTAAGAAAGTAGGCGTGAACTTTCTGGTTAATAGTTATTATACCAGAGTTTATATTAAAGTTCACATCAATACTATATTAATGTATCAATATTATAATAATGTATTTTTATCAATCTGATACGTAATAATTTTATATATATATTTTCTTTTTTACACGATAATAAATGCATATTTTAAATGGTGAATAAAAAATAAGTAAATAAAAAAACCTGGAGAAGGAAAAATATGTAAATTAAAAAAAAACAACCCTAAACCTGTATACGAAACTGTTATTTACATTAACAAAAATTATATTACTTATAAATATTATATATTCACATAAATAGTTTGCTGCTCGGTGATAAGACATTTATATGCCTCATTTTTGCCCGGCTATTAGTAATTTTTGTAAAAACAAAAATGGGTTCTGGATTAATGGCAAACTTACATAAAAAAGATATTATTAATAATTAAAAAAATGTTGCCTCCGTACTTTTTAAATGAAAATTTATTACAAACGTCTTTTAAATCCATGTAGCGATCCTGGTATATAACATAAATAATTAACTTATATATTTTTAGATAATACTAGCAGTATAATTCATTAAAAAAGAAAAAAAAATCATTTTTCATTTTAAAAAGCTTTGAACTATGGTCACTTTTTTGAAGTTTTGTACCACTGTGCACAGGTCCAATAAAGAACTTTAAACAATTTATTGAAAAATATTTTAAGGGAACATCCCGATTCAATTTTTAAGTTTTTATGCACCTCTGCAATAATTTTCACTGCTTAACTAATAAACTAAAAACTAAAAAACTAAAAAAAAAACATAAATGCAACTTTCCATTTATTTACTCATGCTATTGAAATCTAAATATAACTTTTCATTTATTTACCCATGCCATTAAAAGTATTAAAAAATATATATATATATATTTATGCGATCTCTTTTTTTTTGGATTAAATATTTTTACAAAAGTTGGGTAAAAAATCTTGTTACAATAATAAAATTATGCCAATATAATATTGAACAAAACATAATGTATTAATAAAAGTAAAAAACAAATCATAATTCTATAATTATCTTTTTAATAAGTTAAAGATCGAAAATAAATTTTATAACAAACCAGTTTTTTATTATTTTGTAAAACAAACATGATACAGTTTTTACTGGCAATGTTTTTTGATTGCAAAAAATACTATTTAGAATTAAATGTTTCAATCGCTTAATTTATATTTTACTTAAAAAACATCAAGGGTAAAATTAAAATTTAATTTTAATTTTACCTAATACCTGAATGATAAGCGATGTATATACGCGAGCGATGTGTGTAACAATGTATGTGAACGATGAATCTTTGCAGTTCGTACACAGCACTAATTACAATGTAAATGTACAAAATAAAGTTAAAACTTTTGTGTCTGTGTTAAGGAATCACTGGCAGTTTTTTGTATAGGAATCACTGGCAATTTAAAAAAAAAAAAAATTTAATGTCAATATAGAATTTATATTACTATTATGTTTAGATTGATATTTTCTTATATTCACAAGTTACTTTTATTTTTAAAACAGCTTTGATCCCAAATCAAACAAAGACATGCAGTTTTAAATATACACTATTTAAATCTTAAAATTTAAAATTAAACCTAATCAATTCGCCAGATAACATCTGCATCTTATGCCTAAATTTAACTTTTATTGTATATTTCAAACAGTTGATTCGCCGTTTTGCTGATTGAAGCAATTAGCAAAACGGCGAATCAACCACCGAATGTCAGAAAATATTATATACTATTCACGAGGCGCTTTTCGTTTAAAATTGGCTGGTTCTGTCATAAAATTGGCTGAAAAAATTAGCTGGTACTGGTTATAGTCAGTCATATTTAACGATGTAACTTTATAATAATAGTAACAGTCTCTAATTACACTTATTAATAATACACGATTCTCTGATTTGAGTTTAGGCGCTGCGCACGCATGTTAAATGACATGCGCAAACCTAGCGGAGGTTATTTTTATAATTTGACTTGAGTTAATGCAAGAAGGTCATAAAAGAAATATGAATGTCTACTCAGTGTGCTGTTAAAATTTGTAAAAATGGTCAATATTGACTTATTAAATGGAGACAGGAAATTTGCGAAGTTCACGGGACATGAAGAGAAGAAGAAAACTGTAATTGCACAGAGCTTTTATGTATAGATTAACTAGACTACTTCTTTCATAATAATAGTGTTATATAACACTATAATTATAGTGTATTATATACATATTATATGGATATTGTGTAAATTATTAGTATTAATAGTGTTATAATACACTATATAGTTTTTTATAGTATAATGAATGTTAATAGTGTTATAATACACTAGTGTATTATAATACTATTATAATACACTATAATTATAGTGTAGTATAACACCATTATTATGCATTATTCTATATAACACTATATAGTGTATAATAACACTATTAATACTAATAATTTACGTGTATATATATATATATATATATATATATATATATATATATATATATATATATATATATATATATATATATATATATATAGATATATATATATATACTTATATATACATATATATATATATATATATATATATATATATATATATATATATATATATATATACATATATATATATATATATATATATATATATATATATATATATATATATATATATATATATAGATAGATAGATAGATATATATATATATATACTTATATATACATATATATATATATATATATATATATATATATATATATAAATATATATATATATATATATATATGTATATATATATATATGTATATATATATATATATATATATATATATATATATATATATATATATATATATATATATATATATATAGATAGATAGATAGATAGATAGATATACTTATATATACATATATATATATATATATATATATATATATATATATATATATATATATATATATATATATATATATATATATATATATATGTATATATATATATATATATATATATATATATATGTATATATATATATATATATATATATATATATATATATGTATATATATATATATATATATATGTATATATATGTATATATATATATATATGTATATATATATACATATATTTATATATATATATATATATATATATATAAATATATATATATATATATATATATATATATATATATATATATATATATATATATATATATATATATATATATATATATATATATATATATATATATATAACAGGCATTATTTTGAAATCCTGTAAAGTCATTTGATTTGATAAAACTGTATCTTCGTTATCCATTTCAGACAAACTACCTTTAGATTTATTCATTTTGGTTTGTTTACCTCCGCTAGGTATGCGCATGTCGTTTAACATGCGTGCGCAGCGCTTAAACTCAAATCAGAGAATCGTGTATTGTAATTTACTTAAAATTTTATCAGTCATTTACCGTAAAAAGTACCACGTGATTACTTGCTGACAAAATTACTTAATTTAAAAAAGCGTTATTAGAAAACATTATTTTCTTTGAAATAAGCAAAATTAAAATATTTTTTATAATCTTCAAAATATTCAGATTAGTATAAAGAAACTAAAACTTTTTTTAATTATAAATTTAAATATTTTTTTGCGTCTCTGTGTTTACAGGGGTGGTTCCGAAAAACCTAATCTACGATAGGTTTTTCAGTAAAAATCTCGTATTAAATTTTTACTCCCCAGTAAAAATCTCATATTAAACTTTTACTCCCATTATGAGATTTTAACTCCTATAAAATATTTTATGGGAGTAAAAACCTCATCGGCAAAATGTATTTTTGTAACCAAACCACGATATATTTTGTGAATTCTTTTAAACGTTTTAATTACTGCGGTTTAATATTCATATGCAATTTTTACTGGGGAGTGAAGTTTTAATATGAGATTTTTACTGGGGAGTAAAAAACGCTAGAGTAAAAATCTCATACTACACCGGTGCTATTATTAAGTTATATAAAATAATATTAGCTTGGATAAGCATTTTCATTTTAAATAAATTTTAAAAGATTGTTTTACTTTATTCATATCATTACGCAAACAAGCGTGTAAATAAACTATCAAACGGATTAAAAAGACCAGATTTTATCCGAAAATATCTTGATTGTTGGAACACAAAAACCGAATAACGGCAATTTCTTGAAAATAAACATGCTGAGTATAAAGTTAAAGTTTTTAAATAATGTAAACAATATTTCAACACTAAAATGTTTGATTTAAACTTATATGATAGAAGTGAAAGTGTTTATTAAAATATTGATGTTTCTTAAGTATATAAATATACTTTATTTTTGCAGATTGGACAAATAATTTCAATAGCTAAAGTTAAAAAAATGCATTTACTTTAAACTAATATTTTTTTCTTAATCTAATGAGTGCAAGTAGACTAAAATTATGTCTGGCGGGAAAAAGTAGAACACTGAAAAAAATTTTATGCATTCTACAGCATTAATAGGCATACTTAATGAAATCTAAGATTATATATAAATTTTTATGATGTTTATATCAATATTATTTTTTACTCAATGCTTTCAAACATAAAACATAAGCATTTAAACATTTCATAGTATGAAATTTTTATTTGTTTTTAACGTGTTTTCTTAGTTAACAACATGATAAAAAGCAAGATAATATTAAAAAACGCAAGCGAAAGGTATGGTTGCGATCATAAAGGATATTTTGCTTCTCAAAATATTAATAAAGGAGAGTCAATTTTTGCTTGTAATGTTTGCGACTATTCTGTTGGCAACGAATTAAAAACGATGGATGAAGTTGTTGAATGTTTTAACAAATATCCAGAGTGTAAGCAATTTATTACCTACTTTCATTTTATGGTTGACCAAGATACATACTCGTTGCCAGGTAAATGGAAAGATCAAAAGTTAATATGCCAATGCTCTTTATTTAACCACAGCTGCAATTCAAATATGGCTTTAATGGGGGATTATAATTTTATTGCACTGAGAGATATTGTTGTTGGCGAGGAATTAACTTATGATTATCAAACTATGACCACAGAGGCTACTTTTTATTCTGGATTAATTTGTAAGTGCGGTTCTGCTGTTTGTCGTGGAGTATTGACATTTGATCTTTACAGAGATGTTCAGTGGCAAAACGAATTTTTTATTTATTGCTCAACTTACGTAAAAAATCAAATTGAAAGTTTAAAAACGAAATGGTTTTCATCAAAATGTTATATTAAACGTGTTGAACCTTTTCAAAAAGGTTTAGCCGCTTTGGAGTCTTTAGAAAAAGATTTCTTAGTCGCTTTATACTCAAAAGTTGTGAGCGCTGATATGCATTACATTCGTCGGAGTTCAAATCCAAATTGCTATTTAGTTGAAAATCGAGTCTACACATCAAATGAAATAAAACCTGGTGAAGAATTAACCCTAGAATTATGAGGCTGTAGTCATTTAGAAGATGTGATTTTTTGGTATTCATTCATTATTTACTTGATTGCCATAAAAGATAGTAATAACATTACTACATTTTTATATCAAGTTTTGGAGCTGGATTTTAAATTTTGAAAGTTTTATTTTTGTTAAAAATTTTTGTTGTTGTTTTGTTATAAGCAACCAAAAATAAATCGAGTGATGTCTGGTTTTTGTTTATTTGACCGATTCAAGCCAAGAATACGAAAAAGTGTTTTAAAGTAATTAGAATAGTAACCAGCATTTTATTGAGTCTTTTATTTTTTAAAGTGAGGAGAATGGAAACCAGCATTTTTTATTTATTCTATAGAAAATAGTAAATACATTTGACAACAAATTAAATTTATCCATTTGGTTTTTTTAAAGTTACGTTCTAAATGTCTTTTAAACGTCTTTTAAATGTCTTCTAAACATTCTTGCGAAAATAACGTTTGGAAAAAAACGTTTAAAAGACAATTAAGAGGTATTTTTTAAAAGCAAATGTCCGTAGGGTTTGTTTTATAAAGTTTTTGATCATTTAATAATAAAATTAATCTAAGTGTTTGGTTGCCTGTTCCTTTCTTTTAATCAGACATATTTTAAGGATTTTGCACTTAGCAGGTAATTTGCCGTATTTTCTAGAGGTTTTTTGTACTTATTAAGGAGCTCCCAGAAGTGTAAGCAATTTTATCACAGGACACCGTGGAAGAGCATTTAATTAGGTAGTTTCCACCTCCTTTCTTACAATGTCACTTTTTAGGCTAGAGGCGGCATTTACCTTCAGACCTCTTAGTTCTGAGCCAGAACTCTAACCACTGCACCATGGTGTGCATTTTGCTTATGGAATTTTTTGGAGTGTTATATCATCAAACTATCTATTAAATTCATTTAACCGACTTTGGTTGATAAACTATAAATCGTTATTTTTTGGTTCCATTATCTAAATCTAAATTCCGATATCTATTTTTTGGTTCCGATATCTAAATATAAGGAGTATACAAAAAATTTTTAATAAACTTAAGGATACATCGCGGAGATGTATCCTTAAGTTTATTAAAAATTGATGAAACAAGACGTGTTTTTTATTAGCGATAAAATTGTACATAAAAATGGATATTACAATAAAAAGCATCGAAAAAATTATCACAAAACAACTCGATGAACACAAAAAAAGTATTCTTAAAAAAACTGAACGACTACTTAAAGAGCAAGAAAAATCATTTACTTTAATAATGAGTGCAAACCTCAAATTATAACTGATAGACCAGACACAATAGAGAAAGACAACAACAACAACAAGTCGAAAATAAAGAATATCGAAAAAGACCTGAACAAAATAAAGGACAGCCTCAGTTTTCAAGAGAATAAAACTTTAGAAAACATTTCACACTTAAAAAAATGTTATGACAATCAAATAAATACATTATATAAAAAGTCAATAGACTTGGAAAATCGTTACAGAAGAAATAATCTAAGAATAGATGGACTAAAAGAGTCTCCAGGAGAAAGCTGGGATGATTGTGAAAAAAAGGTAAAAAAATTATTTAATAATCAATTAAAAATATCAAAGGAAGTCGTAATAGAAAAAGCACATCGCATCGGTCAAAAGAAAGATAATAAACCAAGAACAATAGTTTTAAAACTCCTGAACTTCCACGACAAAAACAAAATACTCAACTCATTAACTCATCTTAAAGGAACTGGCATTTACATAAACGAAGATTTTGCCCAAGAAACTATCGAACTTCGAAGGAAGCTTTGAGAAGAAGTGAAAAAATTACGTAGCGAAGGTAAATACGCTATTTTAAAGTATGATAAAATTTTTAGTCGAGATTTTAAAAATACGCGCTTTCAAAAGTAACTTTACTCAAATCGAGTTCTATAAAAAAAAAAAAAAAATGATTTAATTCTATTTTCGTCATGGCTAATGATTTTATAACATAAGATTTTGATAAGTTGCGTTTTGACTTTTTTAAAACTAAAAATAATATCTTTGCGAATGATTTATACGACAATGATTTATTTATTTTTAATGGACCTGACTCTCCATACTTTGATACTAAAACTTTTAAAGCTGAACTTCATAACAATATAGACGAGTTTACGGTAATACACATAAACATCAGAAGCTTAAATACAAATATTGATAAGTTAAAAATTTTCCTTTTCGAATGCAAATATTCCTTTAGCATGATTTGTCTTACAGAAACTTGGTGTTCTGACGAAAATTCTTATACAAATTCAAACCTCCTAATCCCTAATTATAACCTTATTTCTTATGAAAGAAAAGCTAACAAAAGAGGAGGTGGAATAATAACCTACATCCATAATGACTTAAACACAAAAATTAGAAATGATCTTTCTATTTCTGATTCAAATAGTGAGGTCTTTACAGTTGAAGTCATTAATGATACTACAAAAAATCTCTTAATATCCTCTTGTTATAGACCGCCCGATGGAGATATATAAATGTTTTCAAGTTTTATGAAACAAATATATACAAAAAGCAATGTTGAACATAAAAAGCTATTCTGTATTGGTGACATGAACATAAATTACCTAAGCTATCATGAACACGCTAATACCAAAAATTTTTTCGATGATATGGTACAATATTACATTTTCCCAATTATAAACAAACCCACCCGGGTAACTCCCACCTCAATTACGGCTATTGACAATATATTGACAAATTCAATTCAAGATCCATCCTTAAAAGTAGGAATAATTAAAACTGATATATCTGACCACTTTCCAATTTACTTCTCACTATCACAACAAGCAACACGTGTCAATAACTTGAAAATAAAAATAATCAAAAGAAGCATAAATAAATTCTCGACCCAAAAACTAAAAGACTCACTAGCGGTAGTAAATTGGTCAAAAATATATCATGAATGTAACCTCGGACGCACAAATTCTGCTTACAATAAGTTTATAAATATTTTCCTAAATCTCTAAATAAACATTTTCCAAAGGTCGAAAAAGAAATTAAAGCAAAATACCTAACCACTCCATGGATTACCAAAGGAATAAGAAAATCGTCAAAACAAAAACAAAAACTCTACATAAAATATCTAAAAAATAGAAACGATATTAATTTGTCTAAATATAAACAATATAAAAATCTATTTGAAAAAATAAAATTAAAATCCAAAAAACTATATTTTTCAAAGAAAATACAAAAATTTAAAGGAGATAATAAAAAAATCTGGGATATTATAAAAGGAATAATTGGTAAAGATAAAAAAAACTCGAACCAACTACCTCCAAAAGTTCTCATAAGTGAAAAAAAGTTTAATAATAAAAAAATTATCTCTGAAAAATTTAACAAATACTTTGCAAGTATAGGTTCCAAACTCGCCTCTAATATTCAACCTACAAACAATTCATTTGAGAATTACATCGAGGACTCTCGTTGCTCCCTAGTTTTTAAAGAACTAGAATACGACGAACTTAAAACAGCAATTAAAACATTAAAAATTAACAAAGGTCCAGGTATCGACAATATCCCAGCCAATATTATTTTAAATGTCTTCCCAGAAATAAGTAAACCCATTTTTCAAATATTTAACTCTTCAATAATTACAGGAATTGTACCGACTATTTAAAAATAGCTAAAATTATTCCTATCTATAAATCCGGAGATACATCTTCCTTAAATAATTACATACCAATATCAATCCTTCCCGTATTTTCAAAACTGCTCGAACGAATAATCTACAATCGTTTATATAAATACCTAACCACAAACAAAATCCTGAATGAAAACCAAAATGGTTTTCAAACTCAGCACTCGACAGAGCATGCTAACATAGACCTAGTCAATAGAATTAGTGAATCAATCTATGAAAAGAAGTTCGTATTAGGAGTCTTTGTAGACTTGTCAAAAGCGCTCAACACAATAAATCATGAAATCCTACTAAAAAAGTTGGAAAAATACGGATTAAAAAACCATACACTGCAGTGGTTTAAAAGTTACCTGTATAACAGACAACAGTGTGTTATTACAGATGATAATTACCACAGTAAATTATTAAAATTAACTTGTGGTGTTCCTCAAGTTTCGATTCTTTCTCCTCTTTTGTTCCTAATCTATATAAACGACCTTCCAAAAGTTTCTAGCAAACCTGAATTTATAATGTTTGCAGAAGATACAAATTTATTTTACTCTTCGACAAACATCAAGGATCTGTATGATAATGTAAACATAGAACTCCAAAAATTAAATATAAGGTTTAAAACAAATAAGTTATCCCTCACGAAACTAAATTTTTAGGAGTTGATGAAAATTTATCTTGGAAAAGTCACATAAATGCTTTAAACACTAAAATATCAAAAAACATAGGTCTACTTTATAAAGCAAAACCTATGCTGTCGCAAAGTAATTTAAAACTTATATATTTCCCTTTTATACATAGCTACCTCATGTATGCGAATATAGCTTAGGCGAGTACGCATTTAACCAAATTGAAAACTTTATATCGACGTGAGAAACATGCTGTAAGACTAATCTACCATAAAGACATATTTACACACAGTAAACCGTTATTTAAAGAAATGAATGTGCTTAATATTTATCAAATTAATATTTACCAAAATATATTGTTTATGCTAAAATATAAATTAGGTCAAATACCAAACTATTTTTTAAATAACTTTTTTATAAATAACGTTAGAAAATATAACACAAGAGAAAAAGGAAACTTTATTACACCTTTCAAAAAAACAAAACTTTTCCAGTTCTCAATTTCATATCGGGGTCCTTATTTATACAACAAACTAGTAACTAAAAATAAATAAATTTGCAATCTAGATTCAATTTGCAATCAAAATTCCTTGAAAAAAAAGTTAAAAAATCTGATACTGAATCTAAACAGATACTCAGAATTCTTCTAAGACTATAAATTAAAATACATATATATCAACTACAAAGTGAACTGACTCGTTTATGTGTATTATCTAAATGACTCTTACCTTTCTCAAACAATATATCAAAAATTGTTTATTACACACAAAAAAAAAAACTTGATTTTTTCTTATCAAGTTTAGTTATTATGCTGCTTGTTATGTCTAATATTTTATACTGAGCTTATTTTGAGTTTATTTTTTATTATGAGCTTAATTTAAAGAATATATAAATATAGTTGTACTTAATATATAACTATATTTAACATAATCATAATATCCCAGTAAGCCCAAAACGTTTTTAAAACGTTTAAAAAACCTATGAAAACGTTTTTTAACGTTTTTAAAACGTTTTAAAAACGATCTGTGCTTACTGGGATATATCAAACACATTGTAAGGGCTTCGTGATAAGATCTTTACGCTCTTTTTGAAGTCCGGCCTGTACTATTTAATTATAAATTTCACTATATATTTTGACTCACGAGACTTGTAAATAATACAACTTTTAATTTACGAAACTTGTAAATGTTATATTTACGGCAAATATATGAATAAAAAAAAAAAAAAAAAAAAAAAAAAAGGAATTTTTATTTAGAGTCAAAATAAATTTTCAAATTATATGCCTAACAGAAACATGGTGCCGGAATAAAGAAATTGAAAATAACTCTAAATTTCAAATTAATAATTAAAAAGTTATTCATCAAACGAGGATCTGAAAAAGCAGGTGGAGGAGAGTGCATTTTTATACACAATTCTTTAGATTTTAAACTTCGTAATGAATTGTGCTCAATAACAAAAGATTATGATTGAGGTAATACACACAACACCAGAAAAAACATAATCTTGCACGTCATATATAGACCTCCTTCAGGTAATATAAAAGCATTCAACAAACACTTTAAAAGTCTAATTACAAAAAATGATATTTGTGGCAAACTAATTTATTTTGTGGGCGATCTCAATTTAGACTTGCTCGATTATGAAAAAAATAAAAACGTCAGAAATTTTACCAAAACTATATTTCAAAATGGTTTCATTCTAACAATTAACAAACCAACATGCATAACAAAAAATAGTGCTACACTAATCGATCAAATCATAATTAATAATTTCAAAAACATAAAAGTTAAGACTGGAATATTTATCACTGACATTTAAGACCACTTTCCAGTGTTTATAATTTCACAAAAAAACATCAACAAAATATCAGGAAAAAATAAAATTAAAAAGCGAATTATTAATGATTCATCCATTAATACTTTTATAAATCTGTTATCCGCGACAAATTGGGAAGTTGTTTTAAAAATTAAAAATGCAGAGGAAGCTTTTGATAGGTTTCATAGCATATTTCAAAGCCACTATAATGAAGCTTTCCCAGTTATTAGTAAGTTTATCAAAATCAAATCCCAGAAAAATCCTTGGATAACAACGGAAATAATAGTCATCAAAAAAAAAACAACGATTATACGAAAAGTTTATAAAAAAAAAGAACATATGAAAACGAAACAAAATATAAAAATTACGGCTTTTCGAAACAGTTATAAAGAACTCAAAAAGGCAGTATTACACTAATCAGTTACTTAACTGCAAAAATGATGTACAAAAAATGTGGCGCATAATGAAAGAGGTAATAGGTAAAAAAAGCCTAAGCACTAATGGATTTCCCAAAAAAATTATTATAAATAATTGTAAAATTACTAATGACTTTTTAATCGCTAATTCTTTTAATCATGCGGGCCCAATTAAAACGGGCCCAAGTTTGGCCTCTAATATAAAAAATAGTAAAACTAGCTTTGAATCATACTTAACCTCTAATAATAATCTTATGGAAAATAATAAGTTATCTGAAAAAGAACTACTTGATTCTGTAAATTTATTAAAACCAAATAAAGGTAATAGAGTTGATGATATAAGTAGCAATATAATAATTAAATCAATATTTTATTTAACAACTCCGCTTCTGCACATTTTCAGTCTTTCATTAAAAAAAAAAATCTTTCCTGATAAACTAAAGGTTGCAAGGGTGATGCCGGTTCTAAAATCTGGAGATGCAACATGTATTGCAAATTATAGACCTATTTCAATACTATTTTGCTTTTCAAAAATATTAGAACATATTATGTATAAAAGACTGTTCTATTTCTTAGATATTAATAACATTCTTTATAATAAACAATTTGGATTCAAAAAGAGTCACTCTACTGATCAGGCAATTATTCTTTTTTTTCATGATTTTCTTAAATCTTTTGATGAAAATAAATATACTTTAGGCGTATTTATTGATCTCAGCAAGGCTTTTGACACTATAAATCATATTTTGTTAACCAAATTAAAATACTACGGTATTAAACACTCGAACCTTAAATGGTTTAAAAGCTATCTGTCAAATAGACAGCAATATATTTCTCATAATTACGGAAAAACTAACAACATAAATATATCTTGTGGAGTACCACAAGGATCTATACTAGGACCGCTCTTATTTCTAGTATATATCAATGAATAAACCAAATCTTGTAATGTATTAGAAACAATCTTGTTTGCAGATGATACTAATCTATTTTATGCTCACAATGATATAAAAATGTTGTTTAAAACTGTAAACACAGAACTACAATACCTTGCTGAATGGTTTAAAGCAAACCAATTATCTCTAAATTTAGCTAAAACAAAATATCCTTTTTTTATCATGAACGAGACAAAATTCCATTAAAACTTCCAAATCTTTGTATTAACAATTGCGAAATAAAAAGAGAGGTATCATTAAAATTTCTAGGAGTACTCCTCGACGAAAATGTAACATGGAGAAATCATATAAAATATATTGAAGGTAAAATATTAAGTAGCATTCCAGTTGTATAAAACTCTTATATTTTTCTTTTATTCATTCCTTTTTTAATTACGCTAATATTGCATGGTGTAGTACCAATAAAAATAAATTAAAAAAACTCTTTAATATGCAAAAACATGCAATCAGAATTATATCTAATAAAACCCGCAGTACACCCTTCCAACCTTTATTTACTAAGTTAAATATACTAAATATCTACCAAATAAATATTTATCATCTTCTAATTTTTATGTTCAAAATTAATAAAAGTATTATTCCAAAAACTTTTGATCTCTTATTCAAAACTAATCAGAATAAATACTTAACTAGACATTCAAGTAACACCTACATACAACCCATATGTTATTATGCGGCAACTGAGTTTTCAATTTCAATTAGAGGACCAAAGGCATGGAATAAAATACTAACATCTGAACTTAAAACTCGTACATTGTTAAAAGAATTTAAGGCCAAACAAAAAGCCAAAAGACAGTTATTACTAAAAAATGATCTACCACAAAACTCTTTCTAAAAAGCAAAATATCCTTATGATTGATCTATCAATTAAATGAAGAGTATATTAATATTAAAAAAAAAAAAAAAAAAAAAAATGAATAAAATGTAATTACAGCAATATTTTTTACAATTAAGATTTACAATAAATTGTATAGGCATAAATTGCCTGTCAACCTGGTCTCATATAATATTTGAAAACTATAGAAATTTTATTACTAAAGTAAAATAAATGCAGATTATTCATAGAGAAGCCATTCATTTTTTAAATGATTGTCTAGGAGTAGCTTAAATGATTTTAGTGATAAAGCGATTACAATCTCGTTAGGAAGTGAGTTCCATTGATTAACTATTCTTAGAGAGAAAAAGTTAATGCGTAAATTTAATCGGGAAGAATGTTTTTTTAGTTTATAGATATGACCACGAGTAATAAATTGGCTATCAATTTCAAACAGACTTCCATCACCATTTTTTTCTTTGCACCATTTATAAACGTTAATTAAATCTGCGCAAAGTAGCCTATATTTAACAGTTGTCATATTTAGCGCCAATAATCTTTGTTTATATGGTTGATCATATAACCCTTTAATTCTTTTTGAAGCTCTTCTTAAAACATTTTCTAATTGTGGTTTGTCTTTGTGAAGTACAGGGTTACAAACTGTGTGACTACAGGTCACTTGTGAAGTACAGGGTTACAAACTGTGTGACTACAGGTCACTTGTGAAGTACAGGATTACAAACTGTGTGACTACAGGTCACTTGTGAAGTACAGGGTTACAAACTGTGTGACTACAGGTCACTTGTGAAGTACAGGGTTACAAACTGTTCCACAGTATTCAATATGAGGGCGGACTAGAGCTGTAAATAGTTTTTTGAAGGATGATAAATCTGGATAAAATGTAAATGTTCTTTTTATTATTTCTATTATTTGTGTTGCTTTGTTAACTTGAATAGTTGTGTGTTTTGAAAATAATAAGTTTGAATCTATGTGAACGCCTAAATCTCGTTCGCAATTTGTGGGTTTAATGTTTACTCTTATATTTTGTTCTGGATCATGCATATTATAAGTATGGGATTTGTTGTTGTGTCCTTAGTGTGTTACAGAACATATATCAATGTTAAAATTCATTCCCCATTTTGAGACCATAAAACAAGAGCGTCAATGTCATTTTGTAATTCTTGCGCAGATTGGGTACTTTCAATAGATCGGAAGATTTTGGTATCATCAGCAAAAAGAACAGCTTTTGATTTGATTAATTCAGGGATATCGTTGACATATATAATAAAGAGTAACGCTGAAAGGACAGAGCCTTGGGGAACTCCACTTTTAACAGAAACCCAGTCGGAACAATTACCGTTTATAACAACTCTTTGTCTACGGTTTTCCAAAAAGTTTGTTATCCAATATAGTATTGAACCATTTATACCATAAGCTTTAAGTTTAGAAATAAGAAATTTATGTGGAACTTTGTCAAAGGCTTTTTCAAAATTGAGATAAATGTTGTCGATGTAAATATTCTTATCAAGTGATAATGTCCAATAATTAATTACAGTTAAAAGGTTAGTTAAGCAGGAATGACCTGGACAAAATCCATATTAGTGTGGACTTATTAATAAGTTATTGTTAATCAGGTGTGTCATAATATGTTTTTTTATAATTTTTTTAAAGATTTTTTTCTGAGGTACAAGTTATACTGATAGTTCTATAATTAATTGCTTTAGATCTGTCTTCTTTTTTGAATATGGGTGAAATTGTTTCGTCTTTCCATATTTGGGGTATTGATCCACTCTCAAGGACTTTGTTGAAAATAGTAGATAAATGTTTAGACATTTGAGAGCAAGTTTTTATAAAAACTATTGGGTGTAATTCGTCAGGGCCTGGTGATTTAAATGCGTTTAGATTTTGGAGGTATGTTTCTATATTTTTTGGACTTAAATCAATATTGTTTGAAAGTGGGTTTACACTTTTATATGTTAGGTTAAATGTGGGTATTGTTGTTATTTTTTCGTTTGAAAAAGTATTAGCAAAATAAATATTGAATAGATGAGCTTTATCTCGATCAGAAGTTGCAACAATGTTATTATATTGGATGTCAGGGATTGTCTCTTTGTTTTTTCTTTTTGATTTGACATACGAGAAAAATGCTTTTGGATTTTGATTGATGTTTCTAGCAAGTTTTTTTTCAAATTTAATAATTGCTTTTCAACACACTGCTTTTGTTTTGTGAAATGCAATACTCATTATATGTTTCTTCATTTCTGTTTAGTATATATTGACGATATTTTGCTTCTTTGTCTTTAAGTTCATGGATTATTTGAGAGTCAATCCATTTTGAACGTTTTATATTTTTAATGTTGGATTTTGGTATGTTATTGTTCATACTAGTTTTTTGAAAATTTATTGAAAAATATACTCCATAATTGGTCCGAGTTGGATGTTGGACAAAGTTTAATATTTGCAAGGTCTTCATTAATTTTATCATAGTTCCCTTTTGAATATAAATGTTTTGTAAAGTATGGCGGTATATTTATAATAGATTCAATTGAAATACTAAAGTATAATAATGGGTGCTATATGAGTTAAAAGGGAAATCATGTTTTCATCAGAAGTAAATACGAGGTCAATTGTAGTTGGATTTTGATTTTGTCTTAAGTGTGTTGCATTTGAAATATGTTGGGTTAGAAAAGAATCACTAATATTTTCAGTAAACTTAATTGATTTAGGGTAGATTAGGGTAATATGAGCAACTTAAGCAAAAATTGGAATATTTTCAAAAATAAATATGCTGGATCCAAAATTTTTGCAAATAGACAATTTTTAGGGATCCCTATTCATAATCTATTTAGATATTTGGGCACTTGACATTTTTTCTTAAAAACACAGAGGTTTTAAAAAAGTAGCAAAAGTGCTCGTATTACCCTGACCCCTTGGTAATATGAGCACTTTAAATTAGCTCAAAAAAATAGCATTAATTAAGTAAAAAAAGACCGACCTGCTTAATAGAACTAATTGTTGGAATATAAGGATTCGTGATTAACAAAACATATCATTAAAAGATCAAATTTTAAGCTACATTTTGTTAAAACAATACTTCTATGTTTTCCGCCAAAAAAAAAAAAAATTAATACATTTTTTTTTCAATTTTGTTAACTCAAACCTTTGAACAATAAAAATTAAAATTTTTTAGATTTAAGTTACAGAAAAATATTTAGTATTGTTAATATATTAAAATTTTTTACTATGTTTTGTTTTTATTCAAGAAGCAATTAAAAACCACAGCTATTTTAGGACTTTAAACTAAGCAATTTCAATGAAAAGCACTGGGCAATTTGAGCATGCTCATATTCCACAAAATTGTATCTTTAAATAAAGTCAAAAATAAATGTTTCTATGCATTATTTTTCAAACAAAAATGAATTGGATTTTTAGCTAATATATTTTTTTTATGAAAAAATTAATTTCATTATTTTAGCACCAAAATATCGCGCCACAGAATTATTCACGCGTAATGATTTTTTTTAACAAAGCAAAAGATTTAAAAGCGTTTTAATTAGATGATATCCGCTAACTACTGCGTATAAATTTACGCTAATTGTACTGATTCCTGTTATCACCACATAAAGTCCATTCGAAAAACATAAAGCAACTTTAACTTCACTGCTTACATCTAATAAATCTTTAAGTATACTCATATAACCAAGGTGCTCATATTACCCTAATCTACCCTATTGGCATTTGTTATAGGTTGTTTTGGATTTTGCCAAATGATATCTGGGTAGTTGAAATCTCCGATAATAAGAATGTTAGAAAATATTAGAAACGCTTGAGTTGAATGCACTTTTGACTTTTTAAATTTATTTATGTTTTTATTGTTTTAATATGCGTTGTTGTTCTTTTTACTTTTTATTTTTTGCTCCTTAATAATATGCTTTATTTATCACATTACCAATTTTACGTTTGTTTATTTTATATTGTCAGCTGAAATGTTTATTTTTAAATTAAACTTTATATTTACGGAACTGATCAAGGGGCTTGGCGATAAGACATATTAGTCTTCTTCTCGCCCCTGCTACATATATATCTTGTTATGAAGATACAGTTTGTATATATTAACACGGCAAAAAAAATATATATATCGATATAAAGTCAAAACAAAATTTAAAATGAAACTTATGAAATATGTGAAACTTAAGAAATATGTAAAACTTATAACTTATCACTTAGTTAGATATTTAAAAAATCTTTTTATGTCACTATAGAAACAAAATTGTTTTATTTCGATAGTGACTATTTAAAATATCAAAGAACTTTTCTAACAATGGTTTAAAACAAATAAATTGTCATTAAACCAAAACTAAATATATCTTTTTTCAGCGCCATTAAAGAGACGAAATTTCTCTAAAGCTTCCAAATGATAAATTAAAAAAAAAATGAAAGTATTGAAGTTCTCAATGAAGTTTTTAGGTGTTCTCCTTAACGAAAATGTCACATAGAAAAATTACATTTACTATATAAGTTAAAATAAATTTTCTAAAAGTATTGGCATCCCAGTAGGCACAAAACATTTTTAAGAACACGTGTCAATACGTATTAACACGTAACAACGATTTTCAACTTTTAAAACAAATAATAAATTGCTTCAAGCTGGACTTATAATAAACAAAACTTGAAAGTCTTCCCAATTTTATCTTACTTTGATTTAATTTTTTTTACATATAATTCATTTTGAAACTTAAACTGAGTTAAAGTGAGTTACAAACTCTTATACTAGAGAACTAGAGTAAGTTATAAACTCGCTTTAGAACATGTTTTATAATGAGTTACATGTAAGTTATAAACTCGCTTTAGAACATGTTTTATAATGAGTTACATGTAAGTTATAAACTCACTTTAGAACATGTTTTATAATGAGTTACATGTAAGTTATAAACTCACTTTAGAACATGTTTTATAATGAGTTACATGTAAGTTATAAACTCACTTTAGAACATGTTTTTTTTTTTTTTTTTTTTTTTTTTTTAACATCTTCACTTCCAACAAGGCTGCACGCAACCACTATAAGAGTTGGAAGTTACTGGAAGAGAAAAGACTAAATCTGTAGAGCAAGATAACGATTGACTGATGACTTAAAAGATTGCAAATTATATGAAACAGGAAAGCAAGATGAAGGAAGCGAATTCCAAAGAACTGATGTGCGAGGAAAAAAACTAGAAGAATAAGAGTTTTTGAAGCACTTAGGAACAGTCACAGAAAAAGGATGAGACTTAATTGAATGGCGAGTAACACGAGAATGAATTTTAGTAGATGGCACAAGGGACGCTAGCTCTTTAGAGCAGTGCCTATTATAGTATTTGTAGAAAAGAGAAAGAGAAGCAACATTACGACGATGTGACAAAGGTTGGAGATTGGCTGCCAGAGCAGGTCCAACTATGTTTACAATTCGTTTTTGCACCTTGTCTAAAAGAGAAAAAGCATCATTAGAAGATCCGCCCCAGATGTGGCAACAGTATTCCATACAGGGACGGATTTGAGATTTATAGAGATAGAGAATAGAATCTGGAGTAAGAAAGTGTCGAGCTCGATAAAGAGATGCAACCTTAGCAGATGCTAATTTTGCAATGGATTTGATATACGGTTTAAAAGAAAGATCAGAAGTAAGAGTTAATCCTAGAAGATGAATGGTAGATGACTCATCTAGAACATTACCATTCATAAATATAGGAAGATCTAAATTATTACGATAACGATTGGCCGAATAAAATTGAGTTTTATCTGAATTAAAGTTCACCAGCCACTGTGAGCCCCATGCTGTAGCAGAAGTGAGATCCTTTTCAAGCTCAGATACCCCCTCCAAGCAATCAGAGAGTGTAGGCTTCTTATCATGACAAGAGTAAATGGTAGTGTCGTCGGCGAATAATGCCACCTTAGATGTGAGAATATCTGGAAGATCGTTAATGTAAATTAAAAAGAGTATAGGGCCAAGGATTGAACCTTGAGGAACCCCTGAAGTTACAGGATGTGAAGAAGAGTGTTGTCCATCGAGGACAACTTTTATACTACGATTGGAAAGAAAGGACTCAATAATCTTAAAGACGTTACCAGCTACACCATAAGAAGAAAGCTTATGGAGAAGACCAGCATGCCAAACTTTATCAAAAGCTTTAGAAATGTCAAGTGCGATAGCCTTAACCTCTCCACCTCTATCTAATGCACGGTAAAACCTATCGGTTATTACTGTTAGCACATCAGCTGTAGAACGAGAAGACCGAAATCCATATTGATGATCAGAAAGTAAGTTATTTGATTCAAGATGAGAGATTAAGTGTTTGTTGATTAAAGATTCAAAAACCTTGCTTATGACAGGAAGAAGACTAATGGGACGGTAGTTAGATGAATCAGATCGCTCTCCGGAAATTTTGAAAATAGGGGTAACAGATGCTGCTTTCCAGCATGATGGAAAACAAGACTCTGATAAGCACTTGTTAAATAGTTTAGAGAGTATGGATGAAAGCTCAGGAGAACACCTCTGCAAGACTACAACAGGAATGTTGTCAGGACCACAAGCTGTTGAAGAGTCTAAGCAGGAAATTACTTTAGATACAGAAGCTGAAGTGATGCGAATGTCAAGCAAGGGATCAACCTGTTTGACAGCTATGTCAGGTAAAACGCAACTAGTGGAATCAAGAGATGATATTGATGAAAAGTTCTTAGCAAACAATTCAGCTTTGTCTTTAGGTGAGGTGACAAAGTCTGAACCATACAAGAGAGAAGGAATAACAGATTTGCCCTTATTATTGATACTGTTAAAGATTCTCCAGAAGTCTCGAGAGCCTAATTTTTGTGATGAGATACGAGATTTAATGACCTGGGAATAGCGAGCTTTGGCGTCAGACAAAACCTTTTTACAATGGTTTCTGGCGATAGTGAACAGATGTCTGTTTTCTGGAGAATTGTTTTGCTGATAGATATGGAAGTAACAGTTTCGATTAGAAATTGCTGCAGCGCAATGTGAGGAAAACCAAGGAGAACAGTGAGGCTTGACCTGGAATCGTCGAGAGGGAATAAAAGATTCCATGCCAGCCTGAATCCACGAAGTTATGTAAGAAGCACATTTGTCAGCAGGAAGACGAAAGATTTCTACCCAAGGGCCATCACGAAGAAAATCACGGAAAGAGTCCCAGTCAGCTTTAAGGTAGTTGTATGTGGTACGATGATAGGGGGATTCTGATGAAGTAGAAGAATTTGATAATAGTTTTAGAGAGATCAAACCGTGATCAGAAGTACCTAAGGGTGAATGTGGAGAAATTGAGCACTGACTAGGATCCAAAACAAGACATAAGTCGAGTAGAGAAGGTAAATGATTAGGGTTGTCTGGAAAACGAGTTGGAAAGTTGACTATTTGAGTTAGAGATTGAGAAAGGCAAAAGTTGAGGGCCTTAACGCCAGCAGAGTCACTGACACTAGAGCCAAGCCAATCGGTGTGGTGGGCATTAAAGTCACCAACAACGACGATATTGGCCGATGGATAAAGAGAGAGGGCTTGGTCAATTTGATCAGAAATAACATCAAGAATAGTGCAATCTTGGGATGAAGGAGAGCGATATAGAACAAAGAGAAAGGCGATAGAGTGAAGTTGTGCTAAACGAAAGCACATAAATGAATAGTCTGTAGATTCAAACCTAGTTTCACGACAAATGGGTGAGTTCTTACGAATGTAGATGCCCAGACCAAGCATGTGATTATTGGAGTCTTTACGAATTAAAGGAAGATAACCATCAACACTAAGATCACAAGATGGGACAGCCGAACTCAAATTAGTCTCACAAAGAGCAAGTAGGTCTGGTGAACTTTGCAAGAGATAAGACTCAACAGAAGAAAAGTTACTTCGAAGACCACGAATATTAGTAAATGATAGGTTTAGAGAACTTGGTGATGACGATGGTTTTTTGTGTTTTTTAGTTTTAGGTACTTTAGTCATTTTAAATTTATAAAGAACTTGACTCAAGTATAGATAGTACTCAGTACACTATTTAACAACTAAGCAATAGCCTCATTACTATTAATAAACCCTAAGCCGTAACAAAGGGCTCCAAATGTGGCCTCTGCAATGCACACCAAAAGTACAAACAGGGACACCATCCATGCGCAACATGGCACTGTTAGTACTCTGATATTTTTCGGCTGTTGATGGAATCAGCCTCTCTGAGAGCTACCACAGAGTTCGGGAAACCTGACTACCAGCCGGCCTCAGAACCATAAAACTGAGTTTTAGAGCTGTACCCTCATAAGGAGATAATAGAATGAGTTGCCCAGTCATAAAAATAGAGACACAAGCAATACCCACGCATTGAGTCAAGAAGATCCAGCGTTCAACATCCTAAACTGGAAACAATGTATTAAAAATACATCTGCGCCAGCCTAATAGATGAGGAAGAGGTGCGAGGCTGGTCAACAGATAGAATCTGTTTACCCCTTAAGTCTTTGCCTAGGAGGCCTTCTACAAGACAGCAGCTGGATGCATGTAACATCTGCCCAAGATGAGTATTTTTATCGAGACACCATCTCTAGCCTTTACTCAACCAAGAGCCCCAAGGCAGGGGGTGTTTTAATTCGGAGTTAACTTCTCCTAGCCTTTGCCTAAAAAAGCGTATCCTACAAGGCAGCAGGACATGGAGCAGGTTGTACTGGGTTACATGTTACCAGTAGCAGGAAAACCTGACCTGACCTATGAGTTTATATTTATAATGAGTTACATGTAAGTTATAAACTCACTTTAGAACATGTTTTATAATGAGTTACATGTAAGTTATAAACTCGCTTTAGAACATGTTTTATAATGAGTTACATGTAAGTTATAAACTCACTTTAGAACATGTTTTATAATGAGTTACATGTAAGTTATAAACTCACTTTAGAACATGTTTTATAATGAGTTACATGTAAGTTATAAACTCGCTTTAGAACATGTTTTATAATGAGTTACATGTAAGTTATAAACTCGCTTTAGAACATGTTTTATAATGAGTTACATGTAAGTTATAAACTCACTTTAGAACATGTTTTATAATGAGTTACATGTAAGTTATAAACTCACTTTAGAACATGTTTTATAATGAGTTACATGTAAGTTATAAACTCACTTTAGAACATGTTTTATAATGAGTTACATGTAAGTTATAAACTCACTTTAGAACATGTTTTATAATGAGTTACATGTAAGTTATAAACTCACTTTAGAACATGTTTTATAATGAGTTACATGTAAGTTATAAACTCACTTAAGAACATGTTTTATAATGAGTTACATGTAAGTTATATAATAAGTTATATAATTAATGAATATCCCAGTGGGAAAAAAGACGTCGAAAAGACGTCTTTAAAGTCTTATTTACGATGTCTTTAAGACGTCTTTTTTTAATCGATTATGCAAATCTAAAAGACATCTTTTTTTGACATCGAAAAGACGTCTTTTTTTATCTTAATCTTGTCATAAAAAGACATAAAAAATGCGTCTTTAAGACGCCTTTTTTTAGTCGAATATGCAAATCTAAAAGACATCTTTTTTAGTGTACTGTAGTATCCTATACACTATAGTATTCCTACTTTTCATATATAAAAAGCTATTTTTTTCAAATGAAATAAAAATAATACTTCATACAAAGTATGACAAAAAGCTCTTATAATGTCAAATAAAAGAGGGAGCATTTTCTACATCTTTTATATGTTTAAATATAGGAGAATAATTTATAAATAAAACAATAGTATTGTTCAACAGAACATTTTTTCATCTTTCTCATTCTTTTCTGTTTCTTGAGCGAGCTCTGTTTCTTGGCATTGTTGAATAAAATTAACAATTTAACATCGAGAAATCCTTTCATACGAGCAGGTTACGACTTCTAGCTGGTTACCACTTCTAAAAAACAAGTGAACATAAAAAACAGTCTGTTACTTAAATGCAATACAAAAAAACCAAACGAAACTTGATTAGCTGAAGGGAGGACATTATACTTACCGAGTATTAATTCAAAAAAGGTTAATCCTTTTAATCCACTCATGTTTCCAGCGCGGTCCCTTCTTTTTGAACCCACTAGGTTAGATTGGGACAGAAGTCAAACGGTAAACAGTCTAAAAATATATAAAAATGAGTGTGCTAAACAAATTTACAACCATCAAAATGACTGTACAACGATGTATTTTATTATGTAGTACTTAAATCAAGCTAAACATTTGCACCTCTCAGACTTGCTATGAAAGCCAAGTTATTGAAAACAGATATTGATATTTTTCTGTCTTCTATAACATAATTTTTAATTGAATTTTGCTGAAATTAAGTGTTGTAGACTCATAACAATTTAAAAGTCCGTTATTGACTAAAGACAAAACAAAAAGATAATTCAGCTAATACACCTTGAGAGTTGTTATTCATCTAAACTGGAAAAAAGTATTAGTCAAAGCTCTATTTTAGCCTGAAACATAAATATGCTTTACTTAACAACATAAAATCATAAAAACTGGCAATGTCATTAGCAACACAGATGAAATACACATAAACAAAAATGAAGACTAGAAAGCTGCAATGATGTTTAGATATAAGAAAATGTACCTTTCCAGTATCATTTTCACTTGGTTTTTTGTATCCAAACCAAAAAATTTGCGAACAGTTCTAAAGATAAATCTGTTGTCATTTTGTGTATATTTTTAATTGCTTTGTTAATGACAGACAAAAGCTAACAAGGAAATAACATATTTAACATAAAAGTTAAAAATGTTATATTCTTGAAAAAGCCAATCTTTTGTATAAACAATTTCATCATTCAACTAAATAAAAACAACAAATTTATTCAGATCATTTAAAAATATTTAAAAAAAAATGGCAAGGCTACTGAATGCTCCTTTTTTTCTATCGTTTGTTTCACTGGCACTTGAACAAGTAAATATTGAGAGAAATTGTTTTGTTTAACTTTGTTAAAAATTTCATGTTTTTTTTTTTGTTTCGTTTTATGTAATTTCCATCAGTTTTTTTCCAAAAAATGACAAAGAAAAGTGGATTTAAAGTTTACGAGTAACGTCAATTTGATTAAAAAAAAAATTTTTTTGTTTTGTTTTGTGGAAAGAATTTACGTAGGATGCCATTTTTTATCAGAGAACAAACATAAAATTGAATTTGTAAAAATTTATTTGTTGTCTTTCAGCTGCAGTTCTTCTTTTTATGTGAGATTATTTAGTTTCTAAAATATTTAAAAAATAAATAACTTCATTTCAACGGGGAAAGCGTGACAACGCTAGTTGCTGAAAAAAATCGTCAAAATAAAACTTGCTATCATCATTTTGTAAAAGAATTCAACTTATTAGTGGCATGTAAAAGTAAAACGTAATTTTACTAGAAACTTTAAAAGAATTTAACATAACTTTGTTGTTATTTAGTGACCAAAACATTTTTAAAGGAGAAACTACAAGAGAAATCTAATCAAGTTAACTGGAGCAAAGATGACATGCTAACTGGAGCAAAGATGACATGAAAAATGCTATTACAGCAGTAAAGTTGAAGCAGATGTCTTTAAGAAATGTTTATAAAAAATTTTAATGTGCCAAAAGATTCACCACATCGGCATGTTAAAAAGGCTTCACTTGAAAGTAGATTACATTCTAATTTACTTGGAAGATTTAAAAATGTGCTTTCTGATAACCAAGAATAAGATCTAAATAAGTAAATTAAAGATATTATTAACTCATTTTATAGACTCTCAATGACAGATTAATGGAATTTGATTTCTGCAAAAAAAAATTTATTCCAAATCCTTTTAACAAAAATAGTAAGTTAGCAGGAAAAGACTTTGTGAGAGGCTCTTTAAAACGCCATTCTGATTTATCATATTGTTTTCAACTTGGCCAGCCGAACTGAGAACAAAGGATAAAAACGTTTGGCAACTTTATATAACTTTTTTTCCCAACAACTTTACTTCCAACAAGGCTACAATCAACCACTATTAGAGTTGGAAGTTACTGGAAGAGAAAAGATGACGTTTATAGAGCTTCGATAACGATTAAAAGACAACTTAATAGATGTAAGCTATAAGAATTAGGAAAACAAGATGAAGGATGCGAATTTCAAAGAATTAATGTTCAACGAAAAATACTAGACGAATAAAATTTTTTAGAAGAGTGCTTAGGAACAGTCACAGTGAAAAGATGAGGTTTAATTGAATGACAAGAAGTTTAGTACAGGCTCGTAGCAACGATGGGGGGGGGGGGGCAGTATGTGCATTTTCCCTCTTCTCCAAATAATTTTTCAAATAAATAATTTCAAAGTTAGTTTTTAGAAAAAAAAAGCAAACGATTTCAAATTAAGAAAAAAAAGGATATAAAAGAACTAGTTTGTTATCCGTATTTTCCGCGTAAGTTCCTTTGACAAAAAATTTGACCCAATAGTATGCCCCCCCCCTCCTCCTTAATATAATTTTTGTTCCTACGGGCCTGTAGCAGATGGCACATGAGGCGCTAGCTCTTTAGAGCAGTTTCCATTATAGTATTTATAGTTTATTATGGCTTCCAACAAAGATCGTTGTTTGTTCATTATTTAGCTATATGTTTATTTGTTATTAAAAATCAATTTTTATAGTCTTTATTTCTCTAATTTATCTGTATTATGTTTGATGATATTTTTTATGATGTTTAATGGGGATGACTGAATAAGCGCGAGTTTCATAAGTGAGAACTAGCATAAGTGTGAAGCAGTTACAAAAAATGGCAGAAGTGCAGACTGGCATAGGTGCGAATTGGCATAAGCGCGAAGCAGTTACAGAAACTGGCATAAATGCGAACTGGCATAAGTATGAATTGGCATAAGTGCGCTGAATAAGTATACAAACATTAGCATAAGTGCGAACTGGCGTAAGTGCGAAGCAGTTACAAAAACTGGCATAAATACAAATTGGCATAAATGCAAACTGGCATAAGTACGCCGAATAAATTTGCAAAATTTGCATATGTGCGAATCGGCATAAGATCGATATACCAATTTGCATTTATGCCAATTTTTGCAATTTTTTTCGGCTAACTTATGCGAGTTCACATTTATGCCAATTTGCACTTATGCCGATTTTTGCAACTGCTTGGCACTTATGCCAATTCGCATTTATGCCAGTTTGCATTTATCCCAGACTTTGTAACTGCTTCGCATTTATGCCAATTCGAACATATGCCGATTCGCACTTATGCCAATGTTTGCAAATTTATTCAGCGCACTTACACCTATTCTTACTTATGCTAGTTCGTACTTTTACAAGTTTTTGTAACTGTTTTGCACTAATGCCAGTTCGCACTTATGCCAATTCACATTATTATTCAGCCTTCTGGTTTAAAAACTTGTAAATATGGATTACAATTCCGGAATCCCGGGATCCCAAAATCCTGGGATTCTGTACTAATTATTAGTCTCAAAATTATCCCGGGATTTTGGAAATGTCATAAGAAAAGTAAAAGTACAAAAAGTTTAAGCTTAATTTGTAATTAAGAAATTTGTACTTCATAAAATGTAATCTAGGCTTCTGAATTGTAGCTGTTTATCCTCTTTGCAATGTTTTTTTATTATTCTCTCTTTTCCTGTATTTTATCAAAAATGCATACTAAATACTTAAATGCTAATCTGCAATATTATATTATATATACAGTTTTTATTTGTTTAATCGTACATATTTTGTAAGATTAAACATATAAAAAATGTATATATAGTATAATATTAAAACTAATATATTATTAAAAATAAATAGAATTTTAGCACTTGCTAATTAAAAGATCAAACATTTTTAAAAGAAGAAATACCATTTTGTTTTGAATTTTCTAACTCATTCCAATGTTTGCGTGATTTTAATTTTATTTTTATATCCACTTTAATTACAAATATGCGCGTGCGTGCGTGCTTTACAAAAATTTAACTTTAGTTATCGTTATTTTAAGTATAAAATGTTTTTGGAGGAAGATTATATTTGAAATTTAAATGATTCATTGTTAATTAATGAAACATCTGAAGTTAAAATTAGGCACCAAATAATTGGTTATAACAAAAACTTCAGGGAAATTGTAAAAATGTTTAAAAGGTCCCTATACAAAAATAAAAATTATTTACAAAAGTACGTAAAAGTTGAGTTTAGAAAGATCATCAATGGATTGCCAAACCCGAGGAAGAAGCTTGCTGTTTAAGCTGGACTGATTAGTCAAGTTAAAATTAAAAACGTTATTGGGTTAAAAAGGCACTTCTAGATTTGGATTCCAACATCGATAATTCAATTTTTTTTTTAAATATATTTCGCTGTTTATATAAAATTTAAATAATAAAATTACAATGAAACTTTTACATTACACAAAGAATAAATGTAAAACAGAAAGGAGCTCAAAGAAGATAAGGATGACTGAAAAGAAGATAAGGATGACGTCACTACAATGTTTTTATAGAGCTTCTTTAGAAAATCATTTAAAGCCAACATGGCTTTGGCTTAATGGCTTTATAAAATTTACAACAAATATTTACTACGTGAAGAATAAAGAAAAACTCATATATTCATATATACTCATATATACATATGCCCATAAAAACACTCACATATACAAACATACTTACATGTTTGTAAGAAATTAAGGAGATGCAGTTTCATTTGTCGTTTAAAAGAGAAAGTGCTTTTCAAATTTTTTTTTATTGTTATTTTTTAATTGATTCCATAATGACGGGTCTTGGCTAATAATTGAGAATTTCGACACTTGCGATTATACTAGGCTCAAGTGATAGTTATGGTTGTTACTTGACCGAAGATTGTATTTTTGTGAAAATGCTGATGTAAAAATATCAGAAAACACTTTTGGCAGCAAGTTATTTTTATATTTATACATAAATATTAATATTTGAAGCAAATTAAGTTTTGATATATTTAAAACATTCATGTATTTCATTACAGGGGAAGGGTTTTCTAATCTCTTTAAATAGTTAACTGCTTAACATGCGTGGTTTTGTAGGCTCTGTAATCTTAATAACTTAGTTTTGTGTGTGTTAGCCCAAACAATATTGGCGTAGAAGAGATGATAATGAACAAGACTGAAGTAAAGCATTTTGCGTTATTTATAACCAAGAAAGGCCCTAGCTTTATATAATACACTTATAGCAGAAGATATTTTTACTTCAATGAGACTAATATGTTTTTCCATGATAGGTTCTCATCAAATATTACTCCAAAAAACTTTGAATGATTTACTCGATTTATTTCATTTTTATTGATTGACAGTTATGACAACTTTAATGGAAGATTAGTTGATTGTCTTATTTTATGGAAGAGAGTATAACTTGTTTTTTCACAATTTAATGATAACTTATTAGCTATAAACCATTGGTTAAAACTTTCTAGTTCAGTGTTCATTGTTTCGAACAATATTTTTACATCAGAATTGTTGTAGAATGAATTTGTATTGCCAGCATACATTATTGACGATATTTTATGAGGAGCTTTATTCATATCATTGATATATATTAAAAATAATAGAGGTCCTAAAATTGATCCCTGTGGGACTCCGCAAACAATATCAAGAGCTTCTGACTCCTCCAGGATAACAAACTGTTTTCTATTAAAAAGATAACTCATAACCCGCTTATATGTTAGACCTTTAATGCCGTAATACTTTAGCTTTGAAAGCAAAATTCCGTGATCAACAGTATCGAATGCGTTAGAGAGATCAATAAATACTCCCACTACTTGTTCCCCTTTATCAAAGGACATGGATATTTTATTAGAAAGTTCAATAATAGCATGTTCAGTTAAGCAATATCTCTGAAATCCAAATTGATTTTTGTATAAAAGTGTATTTAATGTCATATAATCATAAATTTTATTCAAAATTACCCTTTCAAATATTTTTGAAAATACAGGGAGTAGTGATATAGGACGGTAGTTGCAAACAAAAGAACAGTCACTATTTTTTAAAGCTGGATGAATTTTGGCTGATTTTAATTTATCAGGAAATATACTACTCAAATGAAAATGCTTCTAAATAAAATAATGGTTTACTTATACTATCCATAACATAGATAACATTACTGGTAATGTTGTCATATCTATATGACTTGTTACGCTTTAGTTCAAATAGCGCTTTGTTAAATTCGGGTTTATTTATTTTTTCATTAGATATGCTTGTCGCGGTTTTCTCCCCCAAGTATTCATCAAACACTTTAGTTGATTGAACAATGTTAAATGCAAGAGACTCGCCCACATTAACAAAATACTTGTTAAATTCTTGACATATATTTTCTTCACTTGTAATAGTTTTGTTGTTAATAATTACTTTTTTTAGTAAGCAAGAGAGTTTCTTTTTCTCTCTTCCAGTTACTTCATTTATAATAGACCAGGTTTTCTTGATATCAAACTTATTTTTATTCAGCTGCAGGGGCGGATCCAGCATTTTTTGGTCTTTGAGATTGCTAACTTCCAAACATGGAGCGAACTCCTAACATTTATATATTTACACTTATGTTAAATAAGAATGCTTTGCAAAAAATTGCAATGATTGGAGCCTGGGAACAAAAAAGCCCCAAAATATTTGCCGCCCCAGTCCCAAACGTGAGAGCAACAAGTTGATAAAATAATTTTTGTACTATTTTCAACTAGACTTATATTTATCGATAAATTTTAAATTTCATAGTAAAATATTTTAGCGTTCAAAAATTATGGCTCTATAAAATTTGCAACCCCCATATTGAGGGGGTATAAACTTTATATGATCATAATTTTTGAACGCTTGATTATTTTACTATGAAATTTAAAATTTATCGATAAATACAAGTCTAGTTGAAAATAGTGCAAAAACATTTCATCAACTTGTTGCTCTCACGTTTGGGGCTGGGGCGGCAAATATTTTAGGGCTTTTTTGTTCCCAGGCTCCAATCATCGCAAATTTTTGCGGAGCATCTTTGTTTGACATAAGTATAAACCTATAAATGTTTGGAGTTCGCTCTACGTTTGGAAGTTAGCAATCTCAAAGAACAAAAAATGCTGGATCCGCAAGATGCTGAATATGATGGTTAGAATAGTATTTTATTTTAGCTTGTTTTAAGTTATTTTGATAAAACTTTTTATATGATTTGTACGCATTTTCGTCATTTTCCTTTTTAGATTTTAAAAATTTTATATAAAGTTTTTGTTTTCTTTATGATGATTTTATCAAATTATTTGTCATCCATGGGTTTTTAAGTTGTTTATTTTTTATTTACAGTGGTTAATTTTGGGCAAACATTGTCATAAACATTTTTAAAAGTATTCGAAAAATTCTCAAACGCGCTATTGGCGTCTGCAGAGGAATAGACATCTTCCCATCGCTATTCGTGCAGTTTCTTTTTAAGTTTATCTAGGCTTTTAAAACAAAGATTTCTTCTAGTAACCAATATTTTTTTATTGTCGTCGTTAGATGAAACTCCGTGCGCAATATGATAGATAGAAAAATGTTCATAGATATCTGTAATAAAAACACCTGATTCAAAATAAGTATTAGTTAAAATATTATCAATTGCGGACGAAGTATTTGTAATACGTGTAGGATTAAAAATGGTAGGTATTACGTTAAATTCAAGTAATAGATTAAAAAAATTTTTTGTTTTTACAAATTTTTCATAACACATCGCATCCAAGTTTAAATCACTTTAAATCAAAAAACAATTAAAAAAAATTTGTTTTCACTTTTCTTTGTTTGTCGTTGCATTGCTTTTTCTTTTTTTTTTTTTTAACAACCAACTAGGGACACCTGCTTACACAGGGTCTTCCGTGTTATGGCCCAGTTAAGGGTTTTAGTGTGGCCCACTTAAGGGTTTAGTTGCCACTCAGCCGAAACTGAGCAGCGCCAACTTAATGGTTTATCTCACGTTGGTTTTTATTTGGTTTTTTATTTTCTTTTATCAAAAAATTGTTTTTTGATTTAAATCTTTAAACTTTTTCATTTTTGTAAAAAATTTTTCTTTTAACAAAAAATTTTTTCTTTTATTTCTATTTTCTCAAAAAGTTCGTTAATAAATCTACAATAGTCATAAAATAAAAACAAAATCTATTTTATCGTTAAATGTATATAAAAAGTACATAATTTGATATATAAAAAAAGTACCTTACTGAACTTTACTTCATTACTTTGTACAAAAATATGTACAAAATAATCTAAAACAACTTGGATTAATATTTTTAAACATGTTTTACAACAACTTAAACTAAAGGACTAGGATCGATATCCTAAAGGACTAGGGTCGATATATATATATATATATATATATATATATATATATATATATATATATATATATATATATATATATATATATATATATATATATATATATTACTTTAACTTTATTTAAATATATCATATATATATATCAAAAATTTATAATACTTTTTTTATATATAATACGTGAATTATATGTCAATATATAAAAAAGTATTTTATCGTCGATGATTTTTTACAATTATATAACACGTCAATGATTTTTTACAATTATATAACAATCGCTTAAATAATAATTTTAATTTTCACAATTTTACGAATGACAATTACGATGAGGAACTTATCAAAGTATATACTGTTATTACAAAGTCGGCATCTGAGGCCCTTAATCAATATGTATCCATGAAAACACCGTCATTGTATTCAAAATCCTGGTGGACACCCGAATTAAGCCGTAGTAAAAATGTTCTTTCATTTTATTTTAAAAAATGGCGGGAAACTGGGTTCGTTAAAAACTTAAACTCGCAAATTTTTATTCGATACCGGATGGCACAAAAAAGTTTCCGCAATGCTGTAAAAAATGCTCAAAATAAAAACCTGTACAAAGAATACATAAAAATCGAAACGTTAAAAAATACAAATCCAAAATATTTTTTGAAAACTTTCAGAAACTTAAAAAAAGATGCAAATTCGAAATTGTATATCATAAATAATAAAAAAGATAAAGACTCGATCACGAAAGAATTTGCCTGCAGTTTTGAAAATCGATTAAACTCTAAAGCAATCACATATACCTCTACAAATTTAAAAATTCCGCCTTGCACAAAATTCGACGAGGTAATAATATCGGATGAAAATATAAAAACGGTTATTTCTCGCCTTAAATTAAACAAATCCAAAGACGCCTTCGGAATATCAGCTGAACATTTAAAGAATGCGAGCTGTGAAGCACTAACAGAATGGCTCAGAAAATTTTTTAACTTTTCTATTAATCATGGACAAACCCCAAAATCGATGTCTGCATCACTTATAATACCACTTACTAAATCGTATAAAAAATCCTTAACTGATCCAAATAACTACCGCGGCATTAGCATCATTCCAATCTTTACAAAACTAATAGAATATCTTATCCTACTAATCTGTCCAGAAATAAAAGAAACTCATCCTCTTCAATTCGGTTTCACTAAAAATAGCTTAACCCTACACGCTGAATTTGTTATTAGTGAAACAATTAAACACTACAACAACAACAACTCACCTGTCTATCTCTGTTCTCTATATGCTGAAAAAGCGTTTGACAGCTGCAATTGGGACATTCTGTTTGAGAAACTGTACAATGATAAAAAACTCCCTCTGTATATTGTTAATACCATATCGTCATTATACTATGAAAGCAGTGCTTCTGTTTCTTATCTAGATTGCAAATCATATCCTTTCTATCTAACGCAAGGAGTGAGACAGGGATCTATTCTCTCGCCTCATTTGTATAACATTTATACTCAAAACCTACTAGAAACATTACAAAACGAAAGCGTCGTAGGTACATCAATCAATGGAAACTATACGGGTGTTGTAGCATATGCTGATGACATTATACTCCTTAGCTCCACCCTCTCTGGCCTACAAAAGCTTATTAATATATGTAATATGTACACACACAAAAACTGCATAAAATTGAACAAAACCGAGTTCCTGCTCACCGGAAAAAAGCAAATTAAAAACTGCACAATAACTCTCAACCACCAAGAAATAAAACTTCATGATAAACTTAGTCATCTAGGCTTTACATGGGATACAAAAAGTTCCCCTTTTGCCTCACTTAATAAATCAAACATTGATCATCGAATATCTAATTTCCGGACGGTAATCCAAACCTTAATTCAATCAGGAATCCGTTTTGCTCACCCAAACTCCATTGTTCAGTTATATAAAACTTTAGCTGTTCCAACACTAACGTATGGTCTTGAGCTGTGTGAACATAAAAAAATGTTAATGCAAAAGCTTGATATAGTTGGAAGAAATGCACTTAAGTCACTCCTCGATGTTTCAAAACATAGCAAAAATTATATTCATACCTTATTTTTTATTGAAGATATATCAATTATTATACAACAAAACAAGCTAAACTTATTTATTCGTTTGATGAACAATAAAATGACATATGATATTATTAGGTCGCAGCTGAAAAACAAAACAGCCCCACAACATTTTTTAGATGGTATCAAAGGGTTGTGCAATAATCATGAACTAAATCTGGAGACAATAATGAAAAGTAAAAAAAAATAAAAATTGTCGGCCTCAAAAATTTAATTCCTGAAACGGATCTTCAACTCTAAAATGTGCAGTTGAGTACTGGAACTAAAAAGATCTTGTTTTTTTTTTTTTTTTTTTTTTTTTTTATCTTGTATAAAACTCTTAATTTACCTTACTTGTATAGTGGGTGTTTAATAAATCTAAAATAAAAAAATAAATTTACTCGGCATTTCTGACGTTTAAGACGATCAAGAAGTAATTTATAATTAGATCTGATTTAGTAGCAATTTTATTCTCAATAAAGCAACTTGTGGTAACAACTTTATCGACAAGACGAAACTTTAATTTTTTCTGATAATGCATAAAAGTTTATGTTGAGAAAAAAAAAACGAACAACAATCTGAAATCGAAAAAAATGGCCAGGTTACTTCATATAAAATCCCAGTAATTTTTCTACCTAATAAAGAACCCAAAATAAAACAATTATGATAAACCTGATAAAGTGTTTAAATTCGGCAGATATAATAATAGCACCAGATTTGATTGAATAGTTTCATAACAATTAAAATGATTAAATTAAATGAATTGATGGAAAAAAAAACTGGTATCAATACAAACACAAACTATAAAGGTAAAAATAACTTTTAAAATTCAAAAAGAAATACTGTTATTTGAAAGTAGTAGCTTAAGATAAAATCACCTTTTTAAAAAAATATGATTATAAATTATCTATACGGCTAACAAGCGTGGAGTCCGAAAGAGCAATCGTTTTTTTTTTTTAATTTTTTTTTTTTTTTTGTTATTTAGGTGCCCCTAGAAGATCTAACGGTTTTGTCACAGAGCACCGTGAAAGTGCATTTTAATTAGGAAGTTCACCCCTACTTTCTTACCGTGAAGTGTAAATATGTTCGAACCTGGATCTTCTGCTTCTAAAGCAAGCGCTCTAACCACTGCACCACGGACGCATTCTCAGTTTTAATGTTCAAAAATAAAATACGATTAAACAATAAAGTAATTGACACTGATTTTTTAGAGTAGTATTTTCAAAAATAAATATAACTTATTTATATTCATGCATGTTCATATTATTTTTATTTATACTGCGTTATCATTTTAAGGTAATGTTTTATAATTTAAATTACTTATGTTCATTAATGAACGAAGTACTTTATTTATATCATAATTAAGTTAATCACTTTTAAGTATTTGGTAAGTACTTAAAACGTTAGTTCTTCTTATGCTTCTCTTTCTACAATTGCGTTTTTTTCTATTTAATACCGAGATATCCCGGGGAAAACTTTTTCAATCCCAAAATTCCGAGATTGGAAATGTCCGGGATTTTTGTCATCCCTGTATATTCTTTACAGATGTATATTCTTTACAGATAATTCTTCTTGTCCCGGCCATTTGTATATTTTACAAATACAAAAGTTGTAACATGACCTACTTAAAATACACGGAAAATTATTTCAAAATAATTTCTTCATTCAGGAAAATTATTTCAAAATAAACTGAGAAAGTTGTAAATGTTTTTAACAACATTAAAACAACCAATCATTAAAAAAATTATAAATGTTCTTAATACCATTAAAACAATCAAATCTAACATTACAAAAGCAAAAGATTTCAATTTGTTTTATATCTAAATACTTATCTTCTCCAATCCTTAGTTTATGAAAACATTTATCAAACCTTTTTCAATTATTTTATCACAATATAACCTGCAATAAAAAAAAGAAACATCTCAACTATCTTCTGAAAAAAAATTCAAGCACTGTTTTTCTAAAAGTTTGTTTAAAATATATTTTTTAATCATTAGTATTTCTGACATCGCTAATGTATATATTAACACCTTTAAATAAACACCTTTATGCAGATATTCATTATTCATTCTGAGCATGAAATATCTATTAAGCTTATCAAAAACCTGCCTCCACTTATCTAATTGTATTGCATGAACTTCTGTCTGAACTTTTTTCTATTGTACCACTCTGAAATCTAGCAACCACAACAATTTTAAAATCATCTTTTAAAAGATCTTCAATTAACAAGGAAAATCAAAAAAGAGTGAGGGTATAAATGGTAAACTAGTTTGAGTATTAACACAACATAAGAAACTTCTCAACAGTTAGATCTTTGTGTGTTGTGTCAGATATAAAATAAGGTTTTTAATCATTCAAAATAGCTATCAGATATATTTATTTGAACTGGATATAGCTACTGGATAAATTTATATCATATTTCAAACTTTAAGCTTCACATAAGCCTGCATCCAAAGTTAAATCTTTTTAATGGACATTATTAAACAGTTTCCATTGTATTTCTCTACCTTTAGCTACATTGTCGTTGTTAAATCCAATAAACTCAAACGATAGGTAACATCTTTTCATTCTTTAAGTTATTTCTTACATTTTTAATTATTCATCATAAAATGGATAAACATTTGCAAATCTATAAAATTGATAGACTGTTAAAACCATTTTAACATCATGAAAGCAATTTATTTGTCAAGCTTGGGGTCAAGTTAGAAACTATCGCATTAACAAGTTGCTATCGTCTCAGCGTCAATCCATCAGATTAATAAACTTCCAACCAATTAAATCAGATACATCAAAGTCCTTCACAAATCTTTTCATTCCAGCATTTCCAGCGCTAGTAAAGTATGCTAATATTCTTTTTGTTTTTGACTCCTTAAATAAAAATATACCATCTCCTATCACAAACTTGTTCACAGAAAGTAGACTATTACATTCCTACTCGACTAGAAATATACACAATGGAAAACTAAATGTACCATATTTTAAAACCCAAAAGTATGGTAAACGTTCTATTGTTTATCAGTGCGTCTATAAATGGAACAGGAGCCTTGCATGCATTTTGAATGAGTTTTAAAAAATATATCCTAAAACACCTTTACTCCATCTTAAACATTATCAATTTAAAAAAATTCTAAAAAACATTTTATTCTAACTTTTTAGCATTATTATCCTAATGATTTAAATACTGTTTTAGTTTTCTTTTCGTAGTTATTACAATTATCATCAGCACTTTATTTATTTATTTTTTTATTAGTAAAACCTGCAAATTGATTTCTACATGTTTGTTTTGATGCATATTTTATGTGCTTTGGTTTGTGTGTTTACGATTCATGTGTTTCAGTGTGTGTCTTTGCTTATTATTACTTATATTATATTAAAAATTGGTGTCACTCCTTTGATCAGATTTCTGTATTAGTGACACCATCCTAATAAATCATTAACTTATTATTATATTAATATTAGTTATTATTATTATTTTTTCATTGAATTATTGTAAAAATACTTATTATTACTATTACTATAATTTGTATAATTACATTTTTTATCTTATGTTATTATTATATATTTTTGCTATTATTACTATTATTATTATTATCATTATTATCAAATATATTGTAAAATGATTTACGGAAAATATATAGCTTGTTGTTGTTGTTTATTAAATGCAGAACCATAACTATTAAACAAAGAGCCAAAGTAATTCATTTTTAAAAATTCCTCGGTAAAGAACAATTTTTTTTTTTTTTTTTAACATGTTTATTTTACAACTATAAAGTATTTACAATAAACCAATCACCGATTGGCGAATAAAGATATATTATAAATATCGTAAACATAAAGTCCAAAATAAATAAGGGATAAATCTAAAATATTGTTACATTCAACTTTGAGACATGATAAAAATAAATACAAAGTACACAATAGAATAACGTGAACGTAAAAATTACCCAAGAAATAAACCTTGTATATTCTTTCAATTAAAATAAAATATATATACATATATAAAAGTATGATAAAAACAGGATTTGTATAAAATTGAAGAAAATAATTAATTGTTTGTAGGAAGCTTGCAGAAGACTGGGGTCAGTCTTGTCATCGAGTACCTTCTAGACGTGTAATAAAAATCAGTTGCATACGTGGTAAATATATATGTGGTACATATATGCCTTAAAATTATTTATGTTTTAGTATGATTTTTATTGTTTTTTTAGTATTACTTTTATTGTTTTCTTTGAAAAGTTACATTTTTTGTTTTATTAGGGTTGTTTTATAGTTTTTTTATTTTTAAATTTTAAATTGGAGTTTAAAAAAACTCCTTGTAGTTGTTTAACTTGATTATTGTAGATTTTAACTTTGTTTTCAGAGACTGTTCGTGGTTTAAATTTATTAGCGATTCGTTTCTAGAAATTATTTATAAAATATTTCAAAATATTCGTTTTAAAACTGTTTATAATAATCACAATTTAGCAGATTTTGTTGCATAAATATTACCAGAGCTAATTTTAGTTAATGTAGAAACTGATTATAATAAAATTTCATTGTATAATATTGATATGGAAGCATAGTTCAATAAACATACGTATCGTTTTTATTCTTTCAAGCTCTTCAAAAACATATAAATATTTTTTTGCTTAATTTTGTTGTCAGCTGGAAATTTTTTGAAGATACTTTCACGAGATGAAACTGAACACAACGAAACCACTGAATTACTGAAATGCCTTTTATAAATAGATTTAAGTAAACTCATATCAAGTTGATTACATTGAATGAATGAATTGAATGACATTGAATGACTTCTGAGATAAAAAGCTTATTATAGAATATTGTAAAATACAGAATGATCATTGCATTTTAGCATTTGGTATTCACTTGGTATTCATTTGGACATAGAATATCAGCAATTAACTATTTTATATAAAACTAATTTTAAAATATTTGCTGCGTCTTTAGTTCTGGTAAACTCATTTTTTAGAGAATTTCTATCCATATATATTGACCATACTATTTTGACAATGACCATATATTGATATTTTTCAAATAGTATTCTTCCCAACAATGTTGGTATTGGTGATTTTGCTATAAAATTGGGATATGTAGTTGGGAAAGAGTTTTAACTCTATATTAAACGAAATTGTTTGCTTTTCATGTTCTAAGTATTTTTCTTGTAAATGTTTAGCACAAATAACAGATGGCTTCGTTGGCGCTCCAGTTTTGTTTATATAAAATTTTTACCTATCTGCTTCTTAAATTTTTATTGAATGGAAACAAAAAAACTGGAACTACATAACGTTTTGAATAGTTTAAATAACAGAAAACGAAACAACATATTGTAACCTTTCTTATTTTTCACAAATACAACTTTTAACTAAACATCTTTAATTCAAAACCGCATAAAAAACTGGCCTTCTATTTTATCGGCGAAAATGCAGGATATAAGACCGTGTATTTTAAGTAGGCCACGAGTTGTAGTTATTTCTAACGGAAATTTAAAAGAAAAAAGAAATTAAAAGAAAAGAACATTAAAGCGATGATTTTTTAATCATTGTTACCAGTGCAAATGATGTTATGCAATAAAAAAACTAAAATTTTTAAACGTAACACCAGGTAATTTATAGCAGTAGCTGATAAGAAGATTATTCTTTTGTTAATATTTGCTCTTTAATTTTCTCAGAAACTTTTATGCGACAATAAATGACAATACATGAGTTTATAGTCTCAGTTCCGTTCCGCAAATTATCTTAAAGTTGTTTCGAAAAGTAAACATTTCTAGAATTTGAGAAGATTTGAGAAAAAAAATTGAGAAGCAGAATATGACATATTGATATTTCTTTGATATAAATTCTTTGTTACATAAATATTTTTAACGCTCAATATCTTTCTAGCCGAATTAATCACCAACTTAAATTCCAAATGTTTATCTTACTAAACAATTTTGTGAAAATTTACGGAACGGGACTGAGACTAAAAACCCGTGCATTGGCGGTGTTGAGACTAAAACAACAAAAAGTTAGTTTTTGTTCTTTACTTGCGCAATATTTATTAATAGAAAAGCTTACAGGCGAAATGTTGACTCTTGCATTCACTTTTGTAAAACTTTTGTTGCGGTCTTTATTGTTCGTATGAACGCATTTGATTTTTTTAAGTATAACGCATTCTATCAATCTAAATTCTAACGCATAATATCAATCGGGTTTTTTAACAAATGTGCTGTCATCATTGATATATTTTATAAACTAGATAGCTAACTTTGATCCGAAAAGCAAAACCGCTTTGTACAAATGGCGGATTAAATTTGTAAACAAGTATTGTTTAACTTATCTTAAATGAAGTAAATACGTTTTAAATAAAAATACTATTTATGCAAAAGTGTTAATAGGAAATTAGAATACTTAAAAATAAAAATTTATGTTTCTTCTATTTAATTTCGATTAGAAAGGGATTAAGGTTTTTGATAGAAAAGTAAAACGACAGACGCTTTTGAAGCATTTTTTATGAATTATAAAACTAATAAACATAGCCTAATAAAAAAAACTTTTATAAGTATTTTATATATATTAAAAAGTGATATTGAATTATCTTTAATTTATTAGGAATTTTTGACTTGCATTATTAACTTTTATTCCACATATCGGCTTCAGCTTTTGCATTTTTTACAAATTGCGGACTATATTTGTAAACAACAATAAATAAAAAAAACGGCTTCATTTTTCGTCCAATAAAATCCCGCAAGTAAGACATCTAGTTTTTATAATATATAATTAACTGCAATTTTTAAAAGTTTTGCCTTGCACAACAGTACCGTTGCAACGCAACGTACTGGCAGTAAAGTCTGATTAGTTTTGTAGGCAGTAAAGTCTGATTAGATTTCACGGCGGTAACATCTGATTAGCTCAAGGTAGCGAGTATTTTTGGTTGATTTAAAAAAAGTTAATTATACAAATTTTAAAATTCGTGATAAATAGGCGTTGATTGTTAACACTGAACATAACACTTTAAGAAATGACTGCGGTAGCCGGTGTTCGAAACCTTTGTTAGGAATTTTATATTTTTTATACTTAGTTTTAAATATTGTTGCTGTTTATTGAAAGTTATGCTTTTTATTATTTATTGAAAGTTAGAATGCTATTTACTATTTACGTACATCGACTGATTTAGGGATAGGCGCAGCGAGGGCACATATAACAACTGATATAAAAGAATGAGCCAATCAGAAATCACTACCGTTGCGCGACCAAGTGTTTTTTAAATTTAAAATAGTTTCTCATAAAACCAATAGAAACCGATTATACAGCGTATAAATGATCTCGTCATAACAATTTTAATTTTTGAGTTAGATGTTGATTTAGATCTTGTTTAATTTTATTTATTTTTAAAACATAATCTCGCTTTTCATTCTCAATATGGTTTTAAACATAATCTCGCTTTTCATTCTAAATATAAAAAAATAATCTCGCTTTCCATAGTCAATATGATTTTAAAACATAATTTCGCTTTTCATCCTCAATATGGTTTTAAAACATTATCTCACTTTTCATCCTCAATATGGTTTTAAAATATACGACTAAGATCCCAAATAAAATTAATAAAAAAACTAAAAACAAAAATATAATAAAAAACAAAATAATAATGCTGTATATTTTTATTCTATATGAAAAAAGAAAACTATTATAATTTTTGTAAAAGAAATTTTCTTAATAAAACCTATTCGTTCAAAATGGATGTGTAAAAATAATTAATTGACAAAATGTATTCGATTAAAAAACTATGGGGAACACAACAAAACAACTATATTTTCTCTCACAAAAAAAATTACTTATTAAATATAAGTAAATATAGTTATTTATCTATTATCAACTAAATATAACTATTTATATCGTTTTCTAGAAAATTATCTAATTTTAAATCGAGTGCAACTCTGCCAATTAATTCACATCGTTTGGTATAAATAAAAAACAAAAAATCTTCAGTTAAAAAAAATACTGAAACATAAATACAACCTTAATATAAACTTCTGATAAAATAAATAAGTGTCTAAACATATTTTTGTTGCATTCATTTTGCAAACTGTTTTTATATATATTCTTATTTTATTATGCTTTTCTATATATTCTTATTTTGTTATGCTTAATGTAGAATGAAACTCTTTTTAAAGTTTACAGCGAGAAAAATCGATAAAATATCTATAGAGCTTGAATCTTTAACAATGCAGAGGTATTGCACTAACATCTAAAATACATTTTAATTAATTATGCAAAATACATTATTATGCAAATTATCAGTTAAAATAATACATATTCTATAGATATAATTAAACGTTTTACAGGTGTTAATAACTTATAACATACATACACACAATAAAAAAGAAGAAGAAAGAAAGCAAGGCAAATCACATAATTTCTGTGCAAAGACCAGAAATATAAAACAAGCTTTAAATCTAATTAAAAGGATCCCATACAAACTCACCACAGAAACTTTAAATTTGCCAACTACAACAATACTCAGAGCAAGCTGACGTCATTGAATAAAGTTATAGTTTTACAAACTTATTTTAAATAATATTTGAACTGAACATGTTAACTCATAAAAATTCCTATTTTTTTAACTGTTAATTACATTAACAGTTAAAAAAATAGCTTGTACATTAAAAATTACAATTTAATTTAAATGTGGATAAAAATAAAAAAAAACTCAAACATTTAAAAGTAAAGTATATACATTGTTGCAATTTGCTTTTATGAAAAAAATAGTGTATATAAATTTTTATGAATTACATATTTGAAAAATTTGCCGATTTGGGTTTGACAGTCTTTCAAAACCCGGTTCAAAAAACGGTTTTTGTAATAAATTTGACACAATTGAAAACCGTTTTTTAAATTACTAAAACAGGTTTTCATTTAAAGGCTCTCATAAGATATTTACTCAGAGGCCGACAAAGACGCAGCCAAAAACTTCACAATTTCGGGGACCCATAATGGGTTTCGAAATGGGTCAGAGTTTTTAGATTGTAAAAAAAATTTCATGATTGTAATGATTGCACAACAATTCCTCGACAATTGCACAACAATATTATTAACGTTTTGCAAAGTTCTAATTGCATAGCCATCACCCCACCATTATTTGCTTGGAGATTAATTGCGCAGAGAGAATGTATGTAAAAGCCGTAACACTTAACTAAATAATTTTTGATACAAGAGCATATAATAAACAGTTGTGAACTATATAAACTGTATAATAGTTGTTCTTTCAAAATAATTTCGCAAAAAAAGTTTAAAGGGCTCTGAAAACTGATTCAGATTTTTTTTTTTAATTCTGATTCCCAACAAGGCTGCAAGCAACCAATATTGATTTGGATTTACTTGAAGAAAAAATAGAAAAGTGTGTAAGGAAATGGTTGACAGAAGATTTGAGAAGTTGTAGGTTGCATGAGTCAGAAAAACATGAAGGTGGGAGTGAGTTTTTTAGAGATGAAGTGCAAGGAAAAAAACTAAATGAATAAAACTTTTAAGAGCATGCAGGGACAGTTACAGTAAATAAAATGAGACTTTACTAAATGACCAGTCAAGAGAGAGTTTTAGTTAATGGAACTAGAGATGATAGCTCCTTTTAGCAGGGACCATGGTAGTATAGGAGTGCAGCCATGGCGCAGTGGTTAGAGCACTTGCATTATAAGCAGGAGATCCAGGTTCGAAATGAGCTTTGTACATATTTCGCGTCACGGTAAGGAAGGAGGCATAAACTTGCAGTTCATATAAAAAAAAAAAAAATATTGTAGAAAAGAGAAAGAGATGCAACTTTACAATGATAGGAAAGATGTTCAAGCTTAGCAGATAAAGCGGGTCCAACTACTTGAATCTTGAGGTACCCCAGAATTTACTGGAAAAGAAGAAGAACGCTGGCCTTTCAGGATAACTTTAATAAAGCGGTAAGAAAGAAACAATTTGATAATTTAAAAAACTTTTAGCAGATACATCATATGAAGTTTATAAAAAAGACCAGCATGCTTTGTCAAAAGATTAAGATATGTCAAGAGCAATAGCCCTAGCCTCTCCCTTAACCTATAATGAAAGATAAAATATTTCAGTTACAGCAGTTAGCAAGTCGTAGAGCGTAGAGCGAGAGGATCAAAAACCATATTGATTGTCTGAGAATAAATTATTCAAGATGGGATGTGAGAAATTTGTTGATGGAAAACTCATTATGCTTCATTAATTCAATCCATTGATTCATCGATTGTATTTACACTTTTATAATATTAGTGTAATTACTGCCCTGGTTACTTGGTTATACCCACCTTTCAGTGAACGTTTTATATTTTTAAAAACCCTATTTCCTAACAAAAAATTCAAATTAGTGAAATAAATATAAATTTTGGTAATTTTGTGTTTTAAATTTTTAACAAACTTTAAAATATTAAAAATCTGATTTTTATAAATTCATACACAAATTTTTTTACAATTTCTTATAAAAAATAGAATATACTCATTTTTTTTTAAAAAGGAAAAGGAGTTTATCTTGCAATCACACTTGTAATTACAATAATTCATCATATCAAAAATTATTTACTTATAGTATATTTAAAATTATTTACTTATTTTATTAAAATCTAACTTTGTTGCATTTACTAATTTTGTTTTTAACTTTGTTGTATTGGAATTTGTTAATTTAATTGTAAGAAAACAAAGACACAAACAGGTGATTAAGTGTCAGGTATGCTCTCATAAAGTCCATAATTCTACTCTCCAATATCTTTTATAAAAATCACAACTAGTAATTCCCTGTCATTTTCTATGAAAAACTCATTCAACCTTTAGTTAAGATAATAAAATATAAACAGTTTTAACAAATAAAGGAAAAAAAAAAAGAAAAAGAAAAAACCTGTTTCACCATTAGGCCAATAAAAATTTTGCATTACAGATAATTTTCCAGACAGATGAGATTTTGTAAAATCTTCCTTTCGTGTTAATAACTCATCATAAAGTGCTTGTAAAGTTTGCTGCAAATTATATAAACAAGAATTTTTTCTTTCACTGGTTGATTTGAAAGAAGATACCATAGCACCTAATGTATCAAGATTCCATGCTACTAGTTCATATGTTAAACTATTCTGTGTGGTTTTTGATGATCCCTAAAAATTTATTTAAAAATCAAAGTGTCGCTTAAAATGAAATTGAAAACAAAAATTATCTTTATGATTTTATAAAATATTAATGATGCATAAAAAAGTTAAAAATTAAAAGCTTAAAACTTTTTGTCAACATAACAAGTATAATACAAGACCTTATAACCAACTTACAACCTTATAACAAGATAAGTATATAATACAAAATAAAACTTACCTTAGTAAAATGTTGCTTATAAACTCGAATATCTGTAGAATTAAACTGTGGAAAAAAATGATACGTATTTTTCCCTAAATCTTGACCCAAACATAAGTCTTGTCTTTTAATTATAGGGATTTCAGCAAGGGTATTGCACATTACATCATCATTTTCCTACAGAAAAAGTTATTTCATTTTCAAATAATGAAACAAAAAATGTTTGGTTCTATTTTACACCAAAGCAACATAACATATTGCTAGTAGGTAATTTACCACTTTTACCACATCTAACACAGCTACTTCATACAGTGCTTTAAATAATGTTAATATTTAAGATAATGAAAGTTGAAGAAATAAACTTACCAAAGCTACTTCACATAGTGCTTTAAGTAACGTTAATTTTTGTGATAATGAAAGTTGAAGAAATGAACTTTCAAATGGAATCGGATTATCTAGTCCTATTAAATAGTATATATATATATATATATATATATATATATATATATATATATATATATATATATATATATATATATATATATATATATATATATATATATATATATATATATAGAGAGAGAGAGAGAGAGAGAGAGAGAGAGAGAGAGAGAGAGAGAGAGAGAAAAAACTTTAAAAAAAAAAAAAAACATTAGATAAAAATATTTCCAGGAAAATGTTCAAGTAACAACTAATAGGTCTCATGAGAGAATTATATTTTTACTTTTGAATTGGATAAACAATAATATTTTTTTTGCCATTCTTTGTTTTTACTTTTACTGAAAAGGCAGTATGGAAAAAAAGTCTTCATTTTTGCATTGAAAATGTTAACACCCACACAGACACGCACACACACACAAATATATACACACACACACACATATATATATACCCAATATATAATACACAGGGCTGTGAAGTCGGAGTCATGACATTTGTAGCTGAATTGGAGTTGCTAAACAAAATCACGACTCTGACTTTAATAGTAAAACTTCTCAGTATTGCACATGCATGTACAAAATATTTAACCTTCAAAGAATTTTCATATATTTGGCAAAAAATTCAAGCTATGCGTAATATTTTTTAAAGAATTCAAAGAATTTTTCAAAAATTTTGCTTTAGAGTCGGAGTTGGTGTTGTACTCTGAAAATTTCAACAAAGCAAATTGAAAATTTTAACAAGAGTCGATACTATTTTTAACAACTCCACACCCTTGATAATGCATTTGGTTTTTCAAAACCATGGAAAGGTTTTTTAATAAAAAAATTTTTATTTAATAAAAGTTACGTAAATTATGCTAAAGGGATCCCTAAATGCCAAGACAAGTAGTGTTCATATCAAAGATATGCTATGTTCGTATCAAGTTATGTTCATATCAAGTTGTATTCATATCAAAAACATTTTGGATAAATTTTTTGATTAAAATTTAAACATAAATCAATAAAACTAAAATTGTTGTTTGAGCCGAAGCTCATTTTCTCCATTTTTCTTGGTTCTTGGAGTCAGTGTATATTATATATATACGCTGCAGATTGCAGCGTATATTTATAATGCATGCTGCAATCTGCAGACTGCATAATTTATTTCATGTGCGTTTAATTCATACAGTTTCAGTATATGATGTCATGTGCATTTTTTAAAGATATTGAAGAAAGTCTGAGAATCAAAAAACCATAAAATTTTTAACTAAACTTTTAAAAAATAGTTGCAATACATTTAAAAACAAAACAATATATTTGATTCATCAACCGTCAGGATTACTTTTAAATTTATATACCTTTTAAAAAAGATATTTTCTAAAAGATAAATTTTTTTTTAATAAAAATATATAAATTTATATGATTGCTAATTTAATGTTTTTTTAAAAATATTGTTGTTTGTTGATCAGATGAAATAACAGTATTTGTTGATTGTATAAAATATGATAAATACATTATTTTTTCCATCCATAAACTACACAACGCGTTTATTTTAAAAACAGAAGCTAGATTTCTTAAGCTCTTTAATGCTGCAATTTTTGTAAAACTTGATGTCTTGTTTTGATTTTTGATTAGGCTCTGTGAGTGAAAACTTTTTTGTTTTGTTTATTAGGGAATATTAGAATTGCATAATTTATGGACTATCCCTTAGACAAAATATTAGAGTAGTGCAGTGGATGTTATATTGATTTAATTTTGAAGTGGGCTGTCTAGGTAGTGGGTTCGAATCCTCCATTGGAAACTATTTAATTTAATTTAAAATATTTTATTTAAAGTAGTTTTATGTTTATTAACTAACATTGTTGTTTATTTATAGACATATTACATTATAGTGTTTTTAATTATAGTTTAGGTAGTCATAGTTGAGTGTACATATACTGTCTGACTTAAATAGAGATCAGCGCAAATAACAATTAAAAAGTAAGTAAAACAAAATTTTTTCACTTTGAAAACTTCAAGTAAATAAAATAAAATAAACAAATTGAAAAAAAAAAAAAATTTAATATATTTTTACACAGACAAATACTTTGCAAAGATAAGAAAGTAAGCTAATATTTTAATATAAAAATCTAGATAAAGATACTTTAATTTTATAGATATGTATTTTAGTTTTAACACAAGAAGCACTAATTTTTTATATACCTAGAAACCCCAAAGTGGATCAATTGATCCAACCTAACATTAATATGCATTTAGACTTATTTTTCATTTAAATGTATGAAACTATCAGTTAAAACTTAATTTAGATGCAAATTATAAAAAAAAAACAAAAATCTCCTATATCCTGCATATATATACATATTAATCAAAACCACGGCCCGTTCAACTCTTAGTAGGAGTTTAGTAGTATGATTTGCCTAAAGATGGATTACCAACTATATTTATACAGATTATTTGTACCAAAATAAAATATGAAACAAAATGAAAAGCGAACAAAATAAAATATACTAATATTATTGCTTTACAGTATGAATCTTGCTACTATAAGATTTAAAATTTTGTTTAAGCTATTTGTACTAAAATGAAAGTTCAGCAAACACTGATAGTGCTTCACCATCAATAACCTCTGTTGCAGCACATTCTATTTCAATTGACCAATAATTTACATATCAATGCCCAAAAGGTGTGTCCACTCAACAGTGTTTCATCATATTACAAGAACTCTCACAAATTGACAGTGGTGATAAATCAGATTCAAGGAAAAAAAAATGATGAGGCAAATGATGTTGAAGATAATCTTTCTGATGATAATAAATGTAATACTATTAGTTACAATCCAGAAAGTAGCGATGACGATGTAGAAGAAAATTCATACTGTGGGATTCAACAGTTAAAACTCATAGAGATGATGTAAAATGGACTATTAGGTCAAAAGTTGGGTTAACTGGCCTATTTCAAACTCAGAATGTGTTTACAGCCAAAAGTGGAACAACTCGCTATTATCTGAATGTTTTGACAACTATTTATGCATTTAGACTAATTATGGTAAAAGGTTAACATGCTTTATCAAAAATTGTACTATTTTCATCTGCCAATTTATCAAATAAAGCATAAATATAAGTGACAAATAAATTTTCCAGTTGAATTCCAATGGTCTGAAAAATATGGCAACAAAACTTTTATATACAGTATATGCCCAATAAACTGGACAAATCTGGAATTTAGCTGATCTAAAAACTAAATATTATCTCAATATCAAATCGTATTTAGGTAAAGATGAAAGCCATGTAGAAAATTTAGGTACTTATGTGGTCATGTCACTAATGGAACCTTGGTTGCTGTTATGTTACTACAGATAAATTTTTTACAAGTGTTGATCAACAAAACTTTTGCAAAAGAAAATGCTAGTCATTGAAGCAGTTAAACATAATAGAAAAGAAATTTCAGCATTTCCTGCACTTTCACTTTAAGATTCAACTTTCTACATAAATGGACCATTGACCTTGATTGTCTATCAGGCAAAGAAGAAAAATTTTTATTATCAACACTTCATAAAAGGGCTAGGAATCCTTTATTGCTATGCAAATAAATGTGGAGTAGATATGTTAGATTTGATATGTTGACAAATGTCAACAAAATCTGGATGCAGTTGCTGGCTGCTAGCTGTTTTCTTCAAAAAATTTTAAAGGCTATCAACAAAAAATTTGAAAGAAAATTGAGAGAACAGTTGAGAGAAGCATTTATTTCTCACGGAAAATCTCTAAATGCTACCATCAGTAATACTCATTTATATCATTCTCATTAAATACATTTGAGATCTATCTGAAATGTCAAGCATGTTGATAATTGTGTATTTTTCTGTTATGTATATGCATGTTTTCCATAAGGTGGATCAATTGAGTCACTTTAGGGTTTTTAGGTAGCTGCATCTGTGCATGTGTTTCTAAAGTAGTTTCTCCGTTTTTCAGTAAATATCAAAATAATAAAAGTCATAAAAAATCATTTTATCAACATAAAAAATTTAGCTTCAGCAAAGTTGTGTTTGGATCAATTGATCCACTTTCTTGGGGCTCCTAATATTAAATAAACAAATTTAACCCAAGTGTATTTTTAACATTTTCATTAACATGAACACAACTTGTCTTGGCACTTAGGGATCCTTATAAGTTATTTGGAGCTTTTAAAAAAAATTAAAGAAAAATTTTTAGCATTTGCTTGGAAGCAGTATTACAATTACTTTCAATAATAATTATTTTACTTTGGCTGAGATAAATAAAAAACATTTTGATAGCATCTTAGCATTGGATATCTAAAAAAAAAACAACACTCACAAAATAAATTGTTATTCGAAAAAGTTGAATTATTTTTTACAAATCAATACTCTAATCGAAGCAACACTCGATTCGCGAACCGAACCAAATCGCAGGGCCCTAATATAATATATATATATATATATATATATATATATATATATATATATATATATATATATATATATATATATATATATATATATATATATAACATCTTCACTTCCAATAAGTTTGCAAGCAACCACTATTAGAGTTGGAAGTTATTGGAAGAGAAAAGTCACATGACTTAAAAGATTTCAAATTATATGAATCAGGAAAGCAAGATGAAAGAAGCAAATTCTAAAGAACTGATGTTGGAGGAAAAAAACTAGATATGTAAGAGCTTTTGAAGCATTTAGGAACAGTCACAGAAAAAGGATGAGACTTGATTAAATCACAAGTAACACAAGAATGAATTTTAGTAGATGGCACAACAGACGCCAGGTCTTTAAAGCAGTGCCCATTATAGCATGTGTAGAATAGAGAAAGAGAAGGAACATTATGAAGATGTGATAATTGTTGAAGGTTTGCTGCAAGAGTAAGTCAAACTATGTTTATAATGTGTTTTTGCACCTTGTCTAAAAAAAAAAGGACATCATTAGAAGATCCGCCCCAGATATGGCAACAGTATTCCATACAAGGCCGGATTTGAGATTTATATTGATAGAGAAAAGAATCTGGAGTAAGAAAGTGTAGAGCTTGATAAAGAGATACAACCTTAGCAGATGCCAATTTTGCAACGGATTTGATATATGATTTCCAAGAAAGATCAGAAGTAAGAGTTAATCCCAGAAGACAAAGGGTAGATGACTTATCGAATACATTTTCATTCATAAATAAAGGAAGATCTAAATTATTACGATAATGATTGGCTAAAAAAAATTGAGTTTTACCTGAATTAAAGTTTATCAGCCACTGTGAGACCCATGCTGTAGCAAAAGTGAGATCCTTTTCAAGCTCAAATGCCCCCTCCAAGCAATCATAAAGAGCAATGGATCAACCTGTTTGACGGTTAAATCAGGTAGAAAGCAACAACTGGAACCAAGAGATGATATTGATGAAAAGTTCTTAGCAAACAATTTAGCTATGTCTTTGGGTATTGTGACAAAGCCTGAACCATACAAGAGAGGTGGAATAACATATTTGCCCTTACTATTGATACTATTAAAGATTCTCCAGAAGTCACGAAAGCCTAATTTTTGTGATAAAATACAAGATTTCATGACTGAGAATAGCGGACTATGGCGTTAGACAAAACCTTTTTACAATGGTTCCTAGCAGTAATAAACAGATGTCTGTTTTCAGGAGAATAGTTTTGCTGATAGATATGAAAGTAATGGTTACGACTGGAAATTGCAGCAGCAAAATGTATGGAAAACCATAAAGAAGAGTGAGACTTGACTTACAATCATCGAGAGGGAATAAAAGATTCTATGCCAGCCTGAATCCAAGAAGTTTTATAAGATGCACATTTGTCAGCAGGAAGACAAAAGCTATCTACCCAAGGGCCATCACAAACAAAATCATGGAAAGAGTCCCAGTCAGCTTTAAGGTAGTTGTAGGAGGTTCAATGATAGGTGATTCTGATGATGAAGAAGAATGAGATAACAGTTTTAGAGAGATCAAACTGTGATCAGAAGCACCTTAGTGTGAATGCGGAGAAACTGAGCACTGACTAGAATCAGAAACAAGACATAAGTAGAGTAGAGAAGGTAAATGATTTGAGTTGTCTTGAAAACAAGTTGGAAAGTTGATTATTTAAATTAGAGATTGAGGAAGGCAAAAGTTGTGGGACTTAATGCCTGCCGAGTCACTGACACTAGAGCCAAGCCATTCAGTGTGATGAGCATTAAAGTCAACAACAGTAACAATATTGGCTGATGGATAAAGAGAGAGGGCTCGGTCAATTTGATCAGAAATAACATCAAAAAGAGTACAGTTTTGAGATAGAGAGCAATATAGAACAAAGAGAAAGTCGATAGAGTGAAGTGGTGCTAATTGAAAGCACATAAAAGAACAGTCTGTGGATTCAAATCTAGTTTCCTGACAAATGGGTAAATACTTATGGATGTAAATGCCTAGGCCAAGCATGTGATTATTGGAGTATGAGTTAAAGGAAGATAACCATCAATGCTAAGATCACAAGATGAGACAGGTGAACTTAAATTAGTCTCACAAAGAACAAGTAGGTCTGGTGAACTTTGCAAGAGATGAGACTCAACAAAAGAAAAGTTACTTTGAAGAAAACAAATATTAGTGAATGATAGGTTTAGAGAACTTGGTGATGACGATGGTTTTTTGTGTTTTATAGTTTTTGGTACTTTATTCATATTTAAATTTATTAAAGAACTCTACTCAAAGCGTAGACAGTGCTCAGTACACTGTTTAATAGCCCAAGCAATTGCCTCATTACTATTAATAAAATCTAAGCCGTAATAAAGGGCTCTAAATGTGGCCTTGACAATGCACACCAAAAGTACAAACAGGGACACCATCCATGTACAACATGGCACTGTTAATACTTTGATATTTTCCAGGTGTTGATGGAACCAACATCTCTAGTGGAATATTAGGATCAAGTACTCAATAATTTTGTGTGTTAATTTACTCTGATAATATGGTATGTATGGTTCTATTCAAACTTTACTTTATTTCTTTTTATGTAGTTTCAAACATACTATGAAAACATAAACTCATCTGTATTTATCAAAATAGTTAGATTACATTTGTTTTAATAGAGCTGTTTTAATATATAAAATTTATTAGAAAATTTACCAAAAATATTGAACAATGACTTATCAAAACCAAATTTTTCTGCAGCCTAAAAAAATCACAAAGATCTCATTAAAATCAGAAAAACCCAAGTTAAAAATAACAAGAAAGGAAAATTAAATAAAAATGTTTTTAATTTTAAATTATTAAATTTTACATACATAATCTGCACCAGCATGAGAAGCAACACTGAACCATTTTGATACTTTTGACATAAGTAAGGTATTCCATTCGCTGTATTTATGCGGGGTTATACTTTTGATGCTATAAAAAAGATAAATCAATTTTTAAAAAAAAATGAATTTTCTAAAATTATGATGTCAAAAACAAATAAAAAAAAAAGAAAATCATTTTTACATTTTCTGCAAGCAAATTTCAAAAAATAAAGATATATAGTATCAACCGAAAAATTTATAATAATAAAAAAAAAAAAAATTTGAGAGGAACTAAACTCAGTTAATTTAAATTTCTAACTGACTATTTGATTAATCCCAGTTTTCATGGTATGTTTATTTTATAAAATTACATATTGCAACCCTAGTGGCTATTAGCTATAACTTTTAAAACATGTGATTGAAAAAATGATATATATATATATATATATATCTATATATAGGACCCTCGAAATTAGGGTCGGCATTCGGCAATTCCGACCTTAAAGTATTTGAGGTTAGCAAAAATAACCGACCTCGTTTCTATGTTTTATGGTCAGACCTTTGTTATATATATATATATATATATATATATATATATATATATATATATATATATATATATATATATATATATATATATATATATATATATATATATATATATATATATATATATATATAATTAAGGAAATAATAACTAATTATGACTTTTTTTTCCTCTCCAGCACAAGTTTTTTTTTTTTAACATCTTCGCTTTAAACAAGACTGCAAGCAACCACTAATTAGTGTAGGAAGTTACTGGAAGAGAAAAGATGAAGATTGTAGAGCAAGATAACGATTGACAGACAACTTAAAAGATTGCAAATGATATGAATCAGGAAAGCAAGATGAAGGAAGCGAATTCCAAAGAACTGATGTTCGAGGAAAAAAACTAGACGAACAATAGTTTTTGGAGCACTTAGGAACAGTAACAGAGACTTAATTGAATGACAAGTAACACGAGAATGAATTTTAGTAGATGGCACAAGGGACGTTAGCTCTTTAGAGCAGTGCCCATTATAGTATTTGTAAAAAAGAGAAAAAGAAGCAACATTACAGCAATGTGACAAAGGTTGAAGATTGGCTACAAGAGCAGGTCCAACTATGTTTACAATGCGTTTTTGCACCTTGTCTAAAAGAGAAAGGGCATCATTAGAAAATCCAGATATGGCAACAGTATTCCATACAAGGCCGGATTTGAGATTTATAAAGATAGAGAATAGAATCCAGAGTAAGAAAGTGTTGAGCTTGATAAAGAGATGCAACTTTAGCAGATGCTAATTTTGCAACGGATTTGATATAAGGTTTACAAGAAAGATCAGAAGTAAGAGTTAATCCTAGAAGATGAAGGGTAGATGACTCATCGAGTACATTACCGTTCATAAATATAGGATGGTCTAAATTATTGAGATAACAATTGGCTGAAAAAAATTGAGTTTTATCTGAATTAAAGTTCACCAGCCACTGTGAGCCCCATGTTGTAGCAGAAGTGAGATCTTTTTCAAGCTCAAATGCCCCCACCAAGCAATCAGAGGGAGTTGGCTTCTTATCGTGACAAGAATAAATGGTAGTATCATCGGCGAACATTGCCACTTTAGATGTGAGAATATCTGGAAGATAGTTAAAGTAAATTAAAAAGAGTATAGGGCCAAGGGTTGAACCTTGAGGAACCCCTGAGGTTACAGAGTAAGAAGAAGAGTGCTGTCATCAAGGACAACTTTTATACTACGATTGGAAAGGAAGGATTCAATAATCTTAAAGATGTTTCCAGATACAAGTTAAGAAGAAAGCTTATGGAGAAGACCAGCATGCCAAACTTTATCAAATGCTTTAGAAATGCCAAGAGCGATGGCCTTTACCTCTCCAGTAATTCCATTGTTGTTATAAATTGTTCTTCTAGAAGAAAATGTTTTATTTAATGTAAAAACTTGTACTTTATGAAAAAATATATATATATTTAAGAGAAAAGATTTGTTCTTTTGGAGGAAAAAAACAACAAAATTTTAAAAACAAAATTGATAAAGAAATAGAAGAATCTTCACCATAAAATATATTTTTAACTTTATACAACTTGCTTACCAAAAACCTTTTAATTTTAAAAAAAATTTTTAAAATTAAAATTAAAAAAATAAAATAAAATTAAAAAAAAAAAGCCACCACAGTTAAGCATCTACCCTACACCTCATTTATTAGTTGAGGTGGTGCAAGCTGATACACTCTCTATATTAAAATCTTAAGTAAACTTTACACTTAAGAGTTTATAAACATGTTTCAGTCAAATTTCAAAACTGTTCTATAAACAGTATTTTATTTTTGTTTAAATAATTTTTTTGAAACTATTTCAAAATTTTACTTTTTAAACATTGATTTTCATTTTGAATAACTTATCAGAAAATTAAGAAAAAAAAAAAAAAAATTTGAGTGTTACCCTTGTTACCTATGAAACAAGTCTGTGTGACAGACCTAAAAATGGTTAAGAAGCAAAAAATACAAAAAATTAAAAAAAACAAACTAAAAAAACAAATTTATGTAAATATAAAATTTTCTACCTTGCTGACATTTTTAAACAACTTTGCTACTTTTGCTAAATCAATATCTGATTTTTAAAAAATAATTTATTGAAAAAATTTATTTTTCTTTTATCTTTAAAAAAAAAACAAAAAAAACATCAGCCATTCCAAAAGCCACAGCAGTTTCCAATTACTTTATAGTTATTATAAACATTTGTTAATTTACAGATACTTATAGTTATTAATAGGGTTTGTTCATTTATACATATTTTTATTTTCCGGTAAATGAGAAAACTCTTTCAGGCATGTTTTTCCAACATGTTGGAAAAATAAACATCAAATAAGAACTATTTGAATCTACTTTATACTTAAGCATCAAATTCTTTTTCTAATTACTATTTCAGACCGTTAATGTTATTTTATTTGAAAACAGTTCTTGATTTATGTCTGTTTTTATTAATAAGATGAAGGTTTTCCTACATAGAAAAAAACATTTGGTTTAACAGTAATAATACCATTATTTGAATCCGAACCTTAATCATTTAGGAGTCTCTGACAATAGGTTACAAATAAGTTTTTGGACTGGAGTTAATGTTAAGTTCTTAAATCTCTGCCAAGAAATGTACAAGGAGGTGTGTTTAAATTTTTAATATATTTAATAATTTTTAAAAAATGGCAATAAATGAAAATATTTAAAATAATCTGTACAAGTTTTGGGAAAATGATCCAGATAAACAAAAAGGTAACTGCCAACCATTTTATAGCTCTCGGGTACGCAAAATCAACTGTTTACAGTTGGATCAAGTCTATTGAAACTAACAGATCATTGGAAAGAAAAATAACTTGTGGTAGACCTGTTATAATTGCATCAAAAACCAACATTTGATATATAAAAAAAGTTTGATCATCATTCTGGCTGTTCTCAAAATTGTGTTGGAAGCTAAAATTTTATCAAAAATATGTTTTAAAGATTTTAAACAAAAGAACATCAAATATGGTAAAAAAAATTAAAGACCACTTCTAACTGAAAATCAGAAAAAGCAAGCACGGCTAAAGTGTTGAAAAATGTTAGAAGAATATAATAATACTGATTTTGTTTCAGATGATGAATCATTATTTACATAAACCCAATAGTTGGAGTCTAGCAACTCTGATTTTTATTCAAGTGATACTAATCTGATTCCCCCGCATGTAAAGTCAAATATGAAAAAAATACATATATATTAGTTTGGTTTTGTATTTCAATAAAAAGCATATCAAAGCCATTTTTCATTCCTTGAGGAATGACCTTGAACCAAACAGTCTACCTGGAAACCATAATTAAAAAGTATTTGGCTCCTTTTATAAATAAATTTTATAGTACAGGAAAATACGTATTTTGGCCAGACTTGGCATCTGCTCATTTGCAAAAAGCGTGGAAAATTAAAAAAATTTTTTTCATGTTTATTTTTCTGAATATTTAGTATCAAAATCAATATTGTAAATTCATTAGCATCTTGTACATCTGTTATACTAATATTAAAAAGAACTTTTACAGTTGCGAACTGTACCTAAAAAACATAACTAATAGTTTATATTAAGTAATTTTATTGTTCTCTTATTAACATCAGCTCTGTCTGATGTTATGAAAACAATATACTTAATTCTTTCAAATAGTTCTACAAATACTTCAGAAGGTGCAGATTGATGAATTCAACTCAATTTGAGATTCTAAAAATTGAAATTTCCATAAATGTTTATTATATTAATTTATTGATATTTTTTATTGGATATTGATTCATATGCTTTGTTATTGAATTTTTCTGTAAAATTTCCTTTACAACTTCTATCCTTATTTTATCGGCACAATCCATTGCTTTTTTTAAATGGTTTTGGACAATTTTGATATTTCTCTGCTTTTGCTCTAAATACAAATTTTAAATCTTTAAATTTACAAAATTTATTAAATTTTTTTGCAATCATTCTTAAAAAAAAAGATTCACGAGATTCATTTTTTTTTGATGTTATTGCAATGGCCAGTTTTTTAGATTGTTGTTAATATTTCTTAGTAAAACATTATTTTATGTTGACTCTTTTGATGGTCATGTAAACTACAAGTACTTTCAGTTTAAGTTTTGTTTTTCTTTTTGTGTATTATTTACATTTGGTCCATTCAATGATCTTATTACAAAATGGAATTTTTATCCATTAAAAATTATGTAGATCTTCACAAAGAAATTTTTCAAAATTTATATTAAAATTTTTTTTTTTATAAACTAGCAAAGAGCGGTACTTAAATAATGATTTTTGAAATTGTAAAGCACCATTTCAAATATTGTTTAATTATTTCCTAATTTACTTTGATCTAAACGAAAGTTTTTGATCTGATTGACATATAAATATACTTAATATAACATTTTGTTTACAATATCTTTTTAATATATATAAAAATTAACCAACTATTATGATTCAAAGCAATCTACTTAAATACATAATAAAAAAAGCACAAATTACTAACGAATTTTTGTAATAACTTAAACTTTATTTATCAGTAAACCGCTATTACAATTCCTAGTTATTATAAAAGAATGTTTAAATTTGCAACTTTGGTATAAAATCTACCTAAAAGTAGATTTAAAAAATCTACTTTTAGGTAGATTTTAGACCAAAATAAATATATGTCATACTGAAATAGCCATATACGAGGTGTGTTCAAAAATTAAAAGGTAACTTTTCAAATTTCGCGGGCAACGTACTTTTGATTATAGATTTTTTTGTTTTGTCATGTTGGTTTTTTGTGCTCTTCAACAGCATGTTTCACCATCAGTAGGTTCATCAGGAAGTCTTCCTGTTGAATCTACTGATGGTGAAACTGTTGAAGAGCACAAAAATTAGATAAGTGTTTTTACTAAATTATATATATATATATATATATATATATATATATATATATATATATATATATATATATATATATATATATATACACACACTTACTAAAACATGTTTTGATAAGCATTTGCTCACTTTTTCTGCTTACCTTAAGCTATACCATTTTTTTCGAAAAAGAAGAAAAAACAAAGAATGATGAACAAAACGATTGCTTCCCCATCCCAAACCCTCAGTCGATGTAGCAGCACTCCACTGCGAGTCAGGCTATTTGTCAGTCGATGTATGTACTGAAGCCCCTAGCAGCAGGCTATTTCAGTATGATGTCAGATTGTTTACCTTAGTATGCAATACTATTTGTATATATATATATATATATATATATATATATATATATATATATATATATATATATATATATATATATATGTATGGCTCTCGACAACTATTTATCATCAAAAATGACAAAATTAAGCACATTTTATGGAATTTACTAAAGTAAGTTAATAAAATGTTATAGTTTTTTTTAAAAACCACAAAAACGCAACTTAATAGACTGGAATGTTTTTATTAAAAAAACCAAACAACAAAAAAACAAAAAACATTCAGAATGTTTTTATTTTCATTTTTGTACTGTTTACATACATCGACTCACAAATTGGTAGAACATGTTAAAAGTGCTGCTGTGTGTGCTGTGTGAACATGTTATAAGTGCTGCTACATCAAATGAGGGTTTTAGTCAAAACAGAAAATCTATCCATAAAAAAATTTTTTTAAATAAAATTTTTCCTTTTTTCTAAATCAATTAAAATTAATATCTGACTTTTACCTTTTTCTTTCATGAGCACTTGAGAGTAATGATGTGAATATCTTTGAGATAAGCATACTTTTATCCATAAAAAAAGATGCAAGTTCAAACTCTGTGTAGTTGAAATGTTCTAAACCCATGAAATCATGTAGCATATATATCAACATTCCAACACACGGAAGCTGAAATATATTAAGAATAAACTTTAATATAAATTGCATATTTTAAGTTCTTATATGTAAACAATATTTAATTATTTCAAAATTATAAATTAATAACAGTGATAAGTTATTTTAATACTTAACAGCTTTTTTTTTACTTTGCACTTATAGTTAATAATAATTTATAATTATTATTTAGTAACTTTAATTAAAAAAACACTAAAATTTTATTGTATTCTTAATGCACCTGATCATTTTAACCAAATGCAAACTGTCAATGTAATCTTAATTTTTCATCTTCATGGAATTAGCCTTAGCCTTTAATAAAAACTTCTCAAAAAAAAATTTTAAATGAGGCATTGAATGGCTTTAAATAAGGTATTGAATGGTATTAGACTTAAGACTCTAATGAAACTCAAGGCAAAATTCTTAAATAAAAAAAATGCTTTTGAGAATTTTGCCTTTGGAAAAAAGATGTACATCAACATCAAAAAATGTAAAATCATGCATTTTGGAAAGTATAATAAGAATTTTGAATATTTTATAAAAGATTCAAAATTAGATTCAACAACTAATAAAAAAGACATTGGATTGTTAATTTCAAATACTATGAAGTGGAATCAACATGTAAATATGGTTGTAAATAAAGCAAATAGTCGATTAGGTCTACTAAGCAAATCATTTACTTACAAAGACAAAAACACTATGAAGATTTTGTATTGCACTTTTGTAAGACCTATTCTTGAATATGCATCACCAATATGGAACCCTTATAATAAAAATGACATACATAAATTAGAAATTGTTCAACAACGAGCAACAAAGTTGATTCCAGAGTTAAGACACCTACCCTATGAAGAAAGGTTAAAAAAACTCCAACTGACTTCTTTAAAAATCAGGAGATTAAGATATGATTTAATTCAATATTATAAAATATTTCATAACTTGGACAAAGTGTGTTGGTATCAACAAACAAAAACAGCAATTTCAATTTCAGCAAATGGTCCAGCTTCAAACATTAGAGGACATAAAGCACGTGTAGATATTGAGCTGATAAAAAGAAACAGACCAAGGAAAAATTTTTTTACAAATTGAGTTTTTTTTTTTTTTAATTATCTTCGCTTCCAACAAGGTTGCAAGCAACCACTAATTAGTGTTGGAAGTTACTGGAAGAGAAAAGATGAAGATTGTAGAGCAAGATAACGATTGACAGACGACTTAAAATATTGCAAATTAGACTTAATTGAATGACGAGTAACACGAGAATGAATTTTAGTAGATGGCACAAGAGACGCTAGCTCTTTAGAGCAGTGCCCATTATAGTATTTGTAGAAAAGAGAAAGAGAAGCAACATTACGACGATGTGACAGAGGTTGAAGGTTGGCTGCAAGAGCAGGTCCAACTATGTTTACAATGCGTTTTGGCACCTTGTCTAAAAGAGAAAGGGGGTCATTAGAAGATCTGCCCCAGATATGGCAACAGTATTCCATACAAGGCCGGATTTGAGATTTATAGAGATAGAGAATAGAATCCAGAGTAAGAAAGTGACGAGCTCGATAAAGAGAAGCAACTTTAGCAGATGCTAATTTTGCAACGGATTTGATATAAGGTTTCCAAGAAAGATCAGAAGTAAGAGTTAATCCTAGAAGATGAAGGGTAGGAGACTCATCGAGTACATTACCATTCATAAATATAGGAAGGTCTAAATTATTGCGATAACGATTGGCCGAAAAAAATTGAGTTTTATCTGAATTAAAGTTCACCAGCCACTGCGAGCCCCATGCTGTAGCAGAAGTGAGATCCTTTTCGAGCTCAGATGCCCCCTGCAAGCAATCAGAGGGAGTTGGCTTCTTATCGTGACAAGAATAAATGGTAGTATCATCAGCGAACAATGCCACCTTAGATGTGAGAATATCTGGAAGATCGTTAATGTAAATTAAAAAGAGTATAGGGCCAAGGATTGAACCTTGGGGAACCCCTGAGGTTACAGAATAAGAAGAAGAGTGCTGTCCATCAAGCAAAACTTTTATACTACGATTGGAAAGGAAGGATTCAATAATCTTAAAGATGTTTCCAGATACATCATAAGAAGAAAGCTTATGGAGGAGACCAGCATGCCAAACTTTATCAAACGCTTTAGAAATGTCAAGAGCAATGGCCTTAACCTCTCCACCTTTATCTAATGCGCGACAAAACCTATTGGCTACCACTGACAGCAAATCAGCCACAGAACGAGAAGATCGAAATCCATACTGATGATCAGAAAGCAGGTTATGAGATTTGAGATGAGAGATTAAGTGTTTGTTAATAAAGATTCAAAAACCTTGCTTATGATAGGAAGAAGACTAATGGGACGGTAGTTAGATGAGTCAGATCGCTCTCCAGAATTTTTAAAAATAGGGATAACAGATGCTGCTTTCCAGCAGGCTGGAAAACAAGACTCTGATAAGCACTTGTTAAATAGTTTTGAAAAGATAGACGACAGCTCAGGAGAACACTTCTGCAAGACTATAACAGGTATGTTGTCTGGGCCGCAAGCTGTAGAAGAGTCTAAGCGGAAAATCACTTTAGATACAGAAGCTGGAGTGATACAAATGTCGAGCAATGGATCAACCTGTTTGACGGGTATATCAGGTAAAACGCAACTAGTGGCATCAAGAGTTGAAAAGTTCTTGGCAAACAATTCAGCTTTGTCTTTATGTGAGGTCTGAACCGTACAAAAGAGCCGTGAGGGTACAAAAGAGCCGTGAAAGGTGAGGTCTGAACCGTACAAAAGTCTGAACCGTACAAAAGAGGTGGAATTACAGACTTGCCCTTTTTATTGATACTATTAAAGATTCTCCAGAAGTCACGAAAGCCTAATTTTTGTGATGAAATACGAGATTTCATGATCTGAGAATAGCGGGTTTTGGCGTTAGACAAAACCTTTTTACAATGGTTCCTAGCAGTAATAAAGAGGCGTCTGTTTTCTGGAGAATTGTTTTGCTGATAGACATGGAAGTAATGGTTTCGATTGGCAATTGCAGCAGCACAATATGAGGGAAACCATGGAGAAGAGTGAGGCTTGACCTAGAATCGTCGAGAGGGAATAAAGGATTCCATGCCAGCCTGAATCCACGAAGTTATGTAAGAAGCACATTTGTCAACAGGGAGACAAGAGATTTCTACCTAGGGGCCATCATGAAGAAAGTCACAAAAAGAGTCCCAGTCAGCTTTAAGGTAGTTGTAAGATGTACGATGATAGGGGGATTCTAATGGTAAAGAAGAATGAGATAATAGTTTTAGAGAGACCAAACCATGATCAGACGCACCTTAGGGTGAGTGTGAAGAAACTGAACACTGACTAGGATCAGAAACAAGACATAAGTCGAGTAGAGAAGGTAAATGATTCGGGTTGTCTAGAAAGCGAGTTGGAAAGTTGACTATTTGAGTTAGGGATTGAGAAAGACAAAAGTTGTGGGCCTTAATGCCTGCAGAGTCACTGACACTAGAGCCAAGCCATTCAGTGTGATGAACATTTAAGTCACCGACAACAACAATATTGGCTGATGGATAAAGAATGAGGGCTTGGTCAATATAATCAGAAATAACATCAAGAAGAGTGCAGTCTTGGGATGAGGGAGAGCGATATAGAACAAAGAGAAAGGTGATAGAGTAAAGTGGTGCTAAACGAAAGCACATAAAAGAGTAGTCTGTGGATTCAAACCTAGTTTCCCGACAAATGGGTGAATTCTTACGAATGTAAATGCCCAGGCCAAGCATGTGACTATTGGAGTCTTTACGAATTAAAGGAAGATAACCATCAACACTAAGATCACAAGATGAGACAGCTGAACTCAAATTAGTCTCATGAAGAGCAAGCAGGTCTGGTGAACTTTGCAAGAGATAAAACTCAACAGAAGAAAAGTTACTTCTAAGACCACGAATATTGGTGAATGATAGGTTTAGCGAACTTGGTGATGACTGTGGTTTTTTGTGTTTTATAGTTTTTGTTACTTTATTCATTTTTAAATTTGTTAAAGAACTTGACTCAAAACATTGATAGTACTCAGTACACTGTTCTATAGCTCAAGCAATTACCTCATTTCCACTAATAAACCCTAAGCCGTAACAAAGGGCTCCAATGTGGCCTTGGCAATGCACACCAAAAGTACAAACAGGGACACCATCCATGCGCAACATGGCACTGTTAGCACTCTGATATTTTTCAGCTGTTGATGGAATCAGCCTCTCTGAGAGCTACCACAGAGTTCGGGAAACCTGACTACCAGCCGGCCTCAGAACCATAAAACTGAGTTTTAGAGCTGTACCCTCATTTGGAGATAATAGAATGAGTTGCCTAGTCATAAAAACAGAGACACAAGCAAAACCCATGAATCGAGTCAAGAAGATCCAGCGTTCAACATCCTTAACTGGAAACAATGTATTAAAAATACATCTGCGCCAGCCTAATAGATGACGAAGGGGTGGAATAAACTGGTGGAACAAACTACCAGAAGAAATCATCTCCGCGAAAAGTGTAAATATCTTTAAGGACAAGCTTGATAAACATATGGTTATTATGAAACTCTGATTTCTATGACTATTATAAAACTGTTAATAGCAATCGCTCATAATAGATTCAACATGGCGTTGAATCTCAAGGAGCATAAATAAATAAATAAATACAGCATATAATATGTGATATACATTTTAAATGTTTCCAGCTAGTTTCAACATGATATCAATATATTTATAATATAAATATTCAAATGATATCAATATATTTATAATATAAATATTCAAAGAAATTGGAGAAAATATTCTTGCTCTTTAACTATTTTCTTTGTTTTCTAGAAAATTTATAACTTGTAGTTGCTTATAATGGTTGCTTGCAGCCTTGTTGGGAGTGAATTATATTTAAAAAAATGATTTCATATTATCTAGTGTGATTTACAGATATTTTCCAGTCAAGCAATCAGGAATTTAACAACCAGAAAATCAACATTTACATGAAAATAAGCAGGCTGATTCTTCAGAATCCATTAGTCAAAAAGGTTTTAGTGGAAATTATTCATGACTACCCTTAAACAACTTCCAGAAAAAACTTAAGGAAAAAGAGACAGCAAGGTATAAGTACTGCATTAACTAAATCTCTGAAAGAGACAATAATTGGGAAAAAAGCAATGATAAAAATAATAAAGAAAAAGAAAAATTGAGCTTAAAGTAGCAAAAGAAAAAGAAAACTCAGATGCAGATTTTTTAGAGTCTGCAAAATATACATCTAACAGTGAACAACAAAACAACAATTTACTGCAAACAATTTGAACAAAATTGTTGATACTCTCCCATTGATAGCAACATTTTTTCTTTTTGATTTCACTAACAACTTCTTATGGGAGCAAAATATACTTATTGTAAAGTGAGAAAATGTTAAGGTTACCTTTCATCATTGTGCTTGCTATCTTGTTTCTAAATCCAATTTTCACTTCTATAAATCTCTTTTTTGTCTATGAATTCAATATTGTCATATTTTTCTAATAAAATCCTCTCTGCTTTAGAAAAGAACAAAAAAGTGAATGCTGCTGGACCTGCTTATCAACCCTTTAACTCTAAAATATTAGCTTTGACAAACATCACAGTGCAGAGAAACAAGTTCAGAGTTTTCCTAGCTCATACAGTTTGATTCAATTCTTCATTCAACTGCTTTTTGATTAACGCTCTTCTTGCTTTCTGTTCACAATTTAAATAGTGGTTGCCTGCAGTTTTGTTGGGGTGAATTCATTAAAAAAAAAAAAAAAAAGGATAAGATAAAGTTTACCACATCCTCTCAAAGGTAAAGACTATGAACTAAAACACAAAGGTTTTAACAATACTCTTTTAGATATTAGACATGATTAGATTAGCATCTCTCTTAAAAAAGAAGCAAAAGTTTATTCACAAAGAATACACAAGTTATTTAGATTTATTATAGTCAATTTTTGTTATAACCCTTTTTGAAACCTCCAAAGTTTGAAAAAAGGTTTGAAAAAGGAGTGGTTAAACAAGTACTACCAAGAAAATGGTCGTTTTTTTAACTGTATATAATCTTTATTAAAAAAACAACAACATATTATTATCAATTCCTAAAATTCCTTCTCGAAACACTCATTTAACTACATGGGAGAATCTACATGGAGAAACAACATATATGATATTTAAACGACTTAAAATTACATAACATTTACAAATCCTAAACATAATTAAAAGTTTACAAGCATACAAAAATGTTTATTTTATAATAAATTTTAATTTTTTTATAAATAAAAATGCTAATATCTAAATAAATTATATATTTATCATGTATTATGTTCCATTTTAAATGATCAAAGCTGAAGTCAAAAACAAAATTTATTACACAAAAATTAAGAGTTTATTTTAGTCTTTATCTAGTGCGTAATAAAAAATGATGCATGAAAAAAAAAAAAAAAAAAATACTGCTATAAATTTAAATTTAACGTAGGGTTTAAGGTATCTATGAAATGTTTTTAATGTGTAAAAGATACTTTAAACATAATTTAAAATAGAAAACAAAAACAAACAGATTAATCAATTTTTGTGTGCCAAAATGGTGCCCAAGGAGGTAGCGGAGGCCCTTGGAAACACTGTTCTTAGAGTAAACAAAAAGGTTTATTGAGTGTGGAAATATTGAACGGAAAACGGGAAGTGGAAGACCACATTCAAAACAAATTCTTAAAGATGTAAAGGCTGTCAAGTCCTAGCTGACCAGGAACCCAATACACTCAGAAACATTGCATTTAACAATAACGCTGCAGAAACAGCTGTGTTAATGATAAATGTAACTTCCTGAACATTTCAGGCACTAATGCCTGTATTAACATCGGACAGTCATGTCAAGACTTGAATAGAAGTAACCTATGACAAAAAAATTGTGTTCACCCAAAATGAAACATCCTGCCAAACTATTAAAAAGACACAGGCCTGCTTGAAAAAAATAAGTCAAATTGCCAAAAAATGGTAGCCTCCTGACTCTTCAGATGTTAACGTTTCCCAACTTTTCCCTTTTTATTTAGTGTGGGCTAAACTTCAGTCAGATCCCACCCAAATACTGGGGCTCTCAAGGCCTTGTGCAAGCCTGGGATCGTATTTTGAGCAATCACATCTAGAAGATGTGCCATGAATTCAGAGATTGAACTAAGAAAATTAGGAAAGGTGGCCTTTTCAAAAAAAATTACTTTAGACATGGTAGTAAACAATTTTTATTTTGATAATAAATTTGTAATAAAAAATTTGTTTTTCTGTTCTATTTAAATCATCTTTTATTACGCACCCCATATTATTCGAAGTTATGGTGTATATAATCTAAAACTTAATTTAAAAAAAATAATTGCAAATAATACTTTTTTTGACTCATTATTGCTAAGTTACAGTGATCACTAAAATAATACCACAATGAGCTTTTTGTACACACTTATCTAAATAATTAAAAAACCTTTTTTGTTTTGTTTAAAGGAAAAGAAAAGTCCAATAAAAATTATAAAATGCTATCTATAAAAGTGATATTATTAAAAAAAAAAAAAAAATAGAAACCTGCCAGCAAAACTTTATGTCTTGTAACATTTCCATTGTTACAATTTCTTCTTCAAATATGACTAGTTGTTCTAAAAGTTTTTCATTACAGATACGCTTTTCTTCATCTCTTTCTTTTCTTTGTTCCTCTCGAAATTTTTTTTGTTGCTTATCTATTGCATCATATTCCATCCGAAGTTGTAACATTATTGGTGTTTCTAAGGTCTTTGTTGGTTTAGATCTTCTACGAGATCCATCTAAAAAAGCATTAAGATATCAAATATAAGTACTTTATTATTGTTATTTATTATTATTAAAATGAACTTTTACAGAAAATACATTCAAAATTTCTATGGATTTTCATATAATAAGCTATATATAACTTAATAAATGTCAAATGAACTATTAAGTTTAATTGCGTTTTGTACTGATGTATTCTTCTGTATATTGTATAAATGATTTTTCGGGCTGAAAATATTTGGACTTTTGAATTGATTATAATGGTAACAATATAAATCAGAAATTTTTTTTATCTATTAGGCTGGAGTGGATGTAAACCTTTGTTACACTTTTTCTGTTTAAAATAACAAATGCTGGACCGCTCTATCATAAGATAACAAATACTGGAACACACTGGACCACTGTATCATAAATTTTGACTAGTACCTCTTTGTTAGTGGTAATTGATCTTTTCCTGTTATTATTTAATGAGGGTAAAGCTTTAACATTCAGTTCTAAAGCCAGCTAGTAACAAGGCTTCTAAAGCCAGCTAGTAACAAGGCTTCTAAAGCCAGCTAGTAACAAGGCTTCCCAAACTCTGTAGTAGCACTTAAAGAGGTGATTGCATCAAATATGTAAAATAAACATTAACAGTGCATTTGGTATGAACCATTGATGGTAGGAGCTTTTTGTTATGACTTAATTAGAGAGACTCAGGCAACTGCATAGCTCATTGTTTGGGGTGCTTATTGCTAGGGGTACCCTTTTCTCTCTATGATCAAGTCAAGTACTTTAATAACTAAAATCAAGACTTGTAAACGTTTCAATCTATTTTTTACAAATATTTGTGGTCTTTTTATCAGTTGAACCTTACCACTTGCAAAATTACCAGACTTACTAGCACTTTGTAAGACCAAGTTGAATTCAGCTATTTCATTTTTAAATCTCAGAATTGATGACTATTGTTCTTTGATTTCCAAAAACTTCAACACATGTTTGGTCTGAGCATATACTTATGTATCAATTTACCTATTTGTTATAAAATCAGGAGTCCTCAGACAGTTATTTAATCGACCTCTGTTTAGCACCTCATCACTTAATCTTAAACAAAATACTTCTGAAAACTATTTGATAAGTATGTAAACGATGTTATTTTTGATCAACTTGTATCTTTCGAAGGTTTTAAAGACTTTTAGAAAATCTTTAAGAGTGTCATTAATAAAGACAATGTTTTCTCTAATATAACACTTTATTATCACTTCCAAGGATAAAGTCGAACTATTTACAAAAGATATTTTCTGGAGGTAATCTCTTGAATCTAATAATCATTTCCTATCATCCCAGAGAAACAAATAATCACACACTTCCTATCATCCCAGAGAAACAAATAATCACACACTTCCTATCATCCCAGAGAAACAAGTTAACCCAATATTAGACATTTAAAATCACTTTATCTTTTCTATATTTAAATAAGAGCTTCTGTTATTTAAATATAGATATGTTATTTCCCTCTTCAACATCTTGTGTCCAGACTTCTGGTCTTAATAAAATGTTCTCCAGACTTCTTTTTAACACTTTCTAAACTATTTTATAAATGGTTAACTGAAATTTGTTTTCTAACTACACATAAAACTGTTATGAAGAAAAGAACTTTATCAAAGAATTATGAAAACTATAACAAATTATAGTGACCATAACAAAGAAATATAGTAGCTATAAATAAAAAACAAAGAAGTAATATTATATATATATATATATATATATATATATATATATATATATATATATATATATAATATATATATAAAGACTATGATACACAATTATAACAAAATTAAAAAATATAATGACTCTAACTAAAATAGAAAGCAACTATATGAAAAATTTTAATAAAAAATATAAAATCACTATTACAAAAAAAATGTAATATTAATATTTAAAAAAATATAAACACAATATTAAAATATATATATATATAAGGGCAATATTTCAAAATATATAAAACTAATGATTTGTCATTACTATAAAAAAAAACAGATAACAATTATAATGAAGAATTATATAAAATATAAAAGAGAAATAAATTGTACTTATAATACAACAAATATTATTCATTATATAATAATTAGATTAAACTTAAGAAATTTACAAATGATAAATACTGATAACTTTTTTTGGTTATAACACTTGTTTATCTAAATAAATAAATAGTTACTTATTCCTTGGTTAAGATGCTCTCTATTTTGAAGTATATTTGTTGACTCCAGTGAACATAAGTCACGTATTTGCCTGTAAAAAGTTTGTTAAAAATTGAATTATATATATTTAGTATTACACTGTTACATTTCTATGATAAAAGAGTTAAAGGAAAAAATAATTTTAAAAACAGAAGAAAAAAGGATCTGGTTGTCAAACATGGATTAACCTGTTTTTCTGGGATGGTAGAAACAATGTGGTCCTTTGATCCAAGAGATGAAATTTTTTTTTGGAATAGTTTTACACTATCTATTGGAGAGAAATAAGATCAGATGCATGTTTAAAAGATGAAATGTTAGTCTTTTTTGCTAATGACACTGTTATATAATTTCTCAAAAAATAAAAAAAAAATTGTAAAACAAAAAATTAATTTGATGGTAATGTTGATTTTTATGTTAAACATTTTCAGGTCATAATTTAAATCAAACATACTCTCTAAGTAATATGCAGTTGACTCCTAAGCATGAGGTTGAGTCCTGCTAATCAATCAAAGTTATAAAAAAAGATATTTTATAACTTTTGATGAGAGCTCATAGTTTGAGAAGAATTTTTACCAGCAGATCTCAGAACCAATCAACTGAGTTTTATAGCAGCCCCCTCATTAAGACAAAGAATTAAGAAACTTAAAACGTTTAAGAATTTTTATATAATGAAAAAATTAATAATCAGAGTATGAAAATAAAAACACTAAAAATTAAACAATAAAAAACATACATAAAAGTACCTTGGAAGTAGTGCTAATTTCTGTTCTAAAACTGTTTCTAATGTTCGTGCGTGCTTACTCAAATAATGATTAAAACCATTTATTCGATAAACATTTTCAATTATCAATCTTAGATCAGAAACAACTTCTGTCACATTTTTGTAATAACCATCGAGAAATGCAGTATTAACTAAAATTTTAAAATTTCAAGATTTCTTATTTAAAAACTTTCTTTAACAACATTTAATCATTTTTTTTAAATTGAATTAAAATAAAAAAACAAAAACTAATTAAAAAATTTCAACAATAATTATTAATTATAACAAAAGCTCATAAAATTTTGAAAATCAAACAACAAAATCAGATTTTTGAAAATATTAGGATTTATTCTATAAAATGTAAAGTGATTATTAGTTATTTTATGATTTACAAAAACCTGCAAAAGTTTTTATAATTCTATAATAAATATGATTTAGCATGTAGAAATTGTAGATTATGCAAATTACTAATTTGCAAACAAAAAATTTGGTACAAAGGTTTCCCCATAAAATATATGAGGTTGGAGATATTTTGCTGACCTAAAACACTTCTAGGTCAGCAGTTAGGTCAGCATCACTAAATGCCAACCCTAATTCTGAGGGTTAGGATAAGTAATGTACATATTAGTTATGTAATAGCGAAGTGTCATTGGCATATAAGTTTATTTTCAATGTCCATTTTAATACATCAGACACACCCATAAGGATAAAAACTTGTTTAAGGTCAAAATAACCACTATTAGCAGAGAGTTAGTTTTGTCATTTTGAGGACATTTTTTCACAGTACATACATATGCAAAACATCAAAACACCCTCATGGCTAAATAGTCTCCAACATCTTGTGGCAAAACCTTTTTTGAATTGTCTTAATCAAATGCCTTTGTTCGATCTCATCTAACAGAACTAAGGTTAAATACATAATTACAATTACATAATTCATGGAAAGAAGTGTTTGTTTCTGAGCTAGCATTTAGAACCAGAAGATAATATAAATCCCATGTATAGCATTTAGAACCAGAAGATAATATAAATCCCACGTGTTAAATCCATCATAGGTAATTTTAAGTATGGTTGGGTTAGCTAGATATGGTTCAGGGATAAATTTTTTACACTAGTTTCTAGTAATACTTGACTCTATTGAACTGCTTCATTCAATAAACACTTTGACAACTATTGGTATGTGTGTATGTATGATTATGTATGTATGCATATAGATGAGTATGTTTTTAGGTTGTTAATTATAGGTTATTAATTTTTATACTTATCTATACATTTTTTTCCCACCCTATGTAATATTTTATGTTGTAGTGGTTTTGTTTACTGTTTTTGTCATTGTTGCTTCATTTTATTCAAAATCTATTTTTTTTGATTGGTTAGCAACATTTGATCTAGATATCTATGACGGCATTAAACTTTGTATGGTTTTGTTGTTATTATAATTTCATGTTTCTATATCTATCTCTTAGTTTGGGTTTATTTATCTAACAAGTACCAATTTTAGCGACTTGTTGCGTTTATAATAAAGTTTTATTTAGCAGCATTTATCACATTGGTTGTGTAGCTGAATATTTTGTGGTTTTCTATTAAAATATAATAATTTTTATTATTTTATATTATCATTTATATTTTATTCTATGGCTTTTTGATATTTTTGTTAAAATTTCATCAGGAAAAAGAGCTACTTTATATATAAGGTTGTCAGGAAGATCATTAATGTATATAAAAATCAAAACAGGACTAAAGTTAGAACCTTGAGATACCCCAGAAATTACTGGAATTGAAGAAGAGTGTCGGCTGTTCCCAGGTACACCATATAAAACAAGCATATAAAGAAAACCAGCATGCCTAACTTTGTCAAAAGCTTTAGATAAGTTAAGAACAATAGCCATAGCCTCACGACCTCCTGACTCACTGACTCCAGATGTATAATATTTATTGACCAAAAATTCAAAGATCTTGCTAATAACAGAAAAAAGACTGATCAGACGATAACTGGAGTGGTCAGAATGTTTTCTAGAGTTTTTGAAAATTGGAATAACAGATGCCATTTTTCAGCAGTAGACGTTGTCTGGACCACAAGCCATCAGCCACATATCCAGGCAGATTTTGATACCAGTATACCGGTATGGGACCCAAATTTGAGCCAAAAAAGCACCTAAAAAATTAAAATAAAATAATTCTTTATTACTTATTGTCTTGCTGTTTTGTGATAAAAAATTGTTTATTAAATGCTATAGTTATCGCTTGTTTATTAAATAATACTCTTTATATTAGTAAGCGAATAAAGCAAGTAAATGAAAATCAGCAGCGAATCAATGTTGGCGTTAAAGGCGTAATTTTATTATAAATGTAACATTTTAAATGTAATATTTTGGTTAATTATTAACATTTTTATTAGGTAAAACGTAAAATACTAAGGCGAGTTATATTATATTTAAATTTGTGTTCTAAAAAAAAAATAATGATTGTTTTTGTAATGTTTAAAAAAAATGATTGTAACTACAAGAAATTTTTTTTTTTACAAGAAATGAATTCAATGGCATTGCAGAAAAATTTTACTTTTCTGAATTGCCTTTGAATTCAATTCGACTTGTATACACATTTGAATTGAATTTAAATGTGTAAACAAGTCTCTCCAAAAAAAAAAAGAAAAAAGAATCTCATTTTATTTTGCAATATATTCTATGCATTATATTAAAATAGTGAGAATATATTTCAAACTGCGTGGTTAGAATATATTTCAAATTACTTTGAAACTTCAACCTTTACTAAACTTCATGAAACAATTTTAAATTAAAATAGAACTTTATGCTTTAACTTTTTCTGGTTTATCTTTTATTTATTTTATCATTAGTTAAAATTTTAATGTTTTTTAGTTTAGTTATGTATTTTTTTTTAGTTTCTCTTTTTAGTTTATGGTTTGTTTATTTTTAATTAAAGTTCAAAATTATATTTGTTAATTTAGCGTTCAAAATTATATTTGTTAATTAAACTTGCATCAAGAGTTTGCAATCTTTGTTTGAATGAAATATTTCAAATTCTATTACATAAAGGTAGAACTACTTTGCTATTATTAGCACAGAAAAGTGCATTCCAACTGCATCAAGCTGTAGTGAGAGAATATTCAGCGGCATCGGCGGAACTATTAGTGATAAAAGAATCTTCCCTCTCAGACAGCAAAGCAGTTGACTTTGATTAAAGTCAATACTGATCTTGTCTGTCCTCACATGACCTTGAAAATTATAAATGATGTGAAGTCCTAGATCCCCCTAGCAATAATCCTAATCCCAAAAGCATATTCTTCAACAAAGCAAAAAAATTTATTGTTCAAATTAATACATGTTTCATCAACGTCATCATGCTATTCTTCATTACCTTCAGCGCCAACATCTTCAAGAATCAAAAGAAAAACGAAGTTTTTCTTTTGATTCTTGAAGATGTTGGCGCTGAAGAATCTGAAAACTCTGGAAGAATTATCTGAAAGTGACACTCAGCTCATACTAACACCAGGACTGTCAGGTACTCCAATCAAAATGGGAAAGTTTTCCAAGAGCAAAGTTAAATAATCATAATTACAGACAACTGACATTGGTTCAGATTTTGACTGATTAAAACATTATTTTTTATTAAAACTAATAAATAAATATTGATATAAAAAATGAATTTTTATTCCACAAAAAATTTAAAAATTTATTATGAAATTTTAATTTTATCATGAAATATATTTATAATATATTAACATTAATTTAGAAGAAAGAATTCAGTATAAAATTAGTAAGTCTAAATAAAATTAATTTCTTGCAAAAATCGAAAAGGTCTAAGTAAATTGGTACAATATAAAAGTAAATTACTTTTTTATTTTATGCTAACCCTAGTTGTCATAAAAATATTAATATTTCTCATAAAACTAAAAAATTTGTCTATCTCGTTTTTCGCTGTTTCATTTCAGAAAAAGTTAAAGCTTATTTCTTTTCATACCAGTTTTTACAAAACAAGAAATTATTGCTTTGATTTATACCATATTTTTCATGAAACAAGAAAACTTTGTTTCATTTTGGACTGTTTTTTGCGAAATTTTTATAAAAATTGTTTTGTTTTGTATTTTTTATCAAAATAACATTTTTTTTATCATTTCCTCTTGTACATTTTTGAGACGCAGATGCCTAGTTCATGTTAAAAAGAATGATTGAAAAAAATGTTTGAGCTGAATTTTTTTGAGTAAAACAAAATAATAAATGTATACCAAGAAAAACTTTGTTGTTTCACTTGATGTTCGCTGTCTCCACGTTAGCCAGTTGTTTTAAAATATATGCCACAATCTACAGACTTTATAATTTATTCAACTAATTTATTTGCATTTAATTCCAAAGAGTTTTTAGTATGAAATGTCTTAGAATTTCATTAAGAAATCTAAAAATTCTTTTTTTCATCAAATTATAGATTTTTTTTTTAAAATGATAGATTACTAAAAAATTTGTTAAGCTTATTATTAAATAAAAGTGTTTTTTTTTTCATCAATTACTATAGAATTTCTTTAGCTATTTTATTTTAAAATTTCGCAGTGTTCACATTAAAAATATAAATAAAATATTTCAGATATTTTTAACCTTGACTATTGCCATATATAATTTTTGTGCTATATTTATTGTTATTAAATGATTATTATGCTTATTAAAATTTTGTTAAAAAAAATGTTTTGCATTATTTAACGTTTTGAGAGTTTAATTAACACAGGCCTTGCAATAAAGCGTCGGGCGATGTGAATTTTACGTCGTTCAAGAGCGATTTTGCGTGTAGCTAGGGCTATTTGCGTCAAGCAAAAATTTTCTTGTTTGAGTATATTTTTGAGCGGAATTTTAATGAAGTAATTTACGATTATTTTAACATTTAATAAAGTATTTTAAAAACCGCACGTGGTTGATATAAAAGTTTGAATTACAAAAAAATTAAATATGCTCATTATTTACAAGTAGAAAAAATTCAGATAAAAAAAAAGTTTAAATCTTTTTAAGCTAACATTTTAATAAAATTATTCAGCAATAGCAAAGTTGTCGATAAAATTGAACAAAAATACTTTCTTTTAGTTTAAGATTTTTAACTTAAATAATTATTTTACGGGGGTTTGTTAGGTTTTAAAATTTTTCCATAGATTTAAAAATATTTATTAACTGTTAGACGTATTTAAAGTATTTAAGAGTAATTTCAAGGAAACATTTAACATTAAAAAAGTACAGTTATTAAAATTTTTGTCTCAAAAAAAAATTACTTAAATAATAACAATCGCTTTTTTTGTTAAAAGTTACCGAAACTCAACGAAGCGTGCTCAAAAACAGCTGCTGAAAAATAGAACGTCAATAGTTTGATAAGTTTATATAACCTAGTTTTGTTACCCAGTTTCTACCGATGTAAAGCGAATTTCCACAAACACCCTGAAAAAGGCTCAATAAACGTAAAAAATAAAATAAAAATTAATGAAAAACTTGTTATTATCAATTTTGGTAGTTTTTCGATTAGTAATTTAAAGTTACATGTTAATGTAAGTACTTGCCAAATATGACATATAAATTGGGAAACATTAAATACAATTGTTTTTTAAAGCAGCTGTCACACATTGACAATTTTAATTGCCATCAGTATTGAATTATCGCCATAAAACATTTATTACTTTAGTTAATAAAAAGCTGTCAGTAAACTTATTTAGTGTAAAATATATAAATATTTTCTAATTAAAAATTAAAGAATTCAGCGTATACCTCCTATAAACGATGTCGTTTACAAAAATTCTTTATTAATTAAAAATTAGGAATTTGTAAAATGTAATTTCGATAGGATAACAAAAATCCAATAGCCATCAACAACTTAATATTAGTTATAAACTTAGATAATCTAGAAAAAAAGTTATATTGTTTACATAAAAAGAAAAAAGATTCAGAATATATAAAAAGGCGATCAATAACTGTTTTTATAATATAAAAAAAGTTGTTGATCAATAAATAAAATTAATATTTTTATGATCCAAACAAAATTAATATTTTTTTGATACACTCTTAAATATAATAAATATACAAAATTTATAAATTTATTATATTTAAGAGTCATAAAAATCTTAATTTTATTTGGTTCTCGTGCTCTATAAAAATAAAATTCTTTTTTTTAGCTTTCTATGAAGTTTATAGGAAAGTCATACAAATGATGATAAACGCTTATTTTCAAAAACAAATAAAATAAAAACAAGTAATATTGATTCAATAAATAAAAAATTTTATTAAAAAAAAAAATTCTGCAATGACATCATATACTGAAACTCTTTGGAATTAAACATGCTTGAACAAAGTATAAAGTCTGTGGATTGAGGCTTATATTTTAAAGACTTAAAGCAACTGGCTAACATGGAGATGGCAAGCATTGAGTAAAACAACAAAGTTAGTTTTTTTTAAAACCATTGAACATTTAATTTTGATGATGAATTTAATAATGAACACAACTTGTCTCGATACTTAGGGATCCCTTTTTAGAGAAGAAAAAATTTTTTTTATTCAATTTAATATAAGTTACTTTTCTATGTTTGTTTTAAATTAAACTATTTCATTTATTTATTTTTTGTTTCAAATAAATAAATTTTTTCATCCTGTTAAAAAAAGAGCTTAATGCACCTATAATTGTATATAAATACAATGCTGAACAAATCATAATAAAGCCTGTAGTCAAAATTATTAAAAAAATTTTTTTTTAGTAAACTTTAAATAACAAATATATAAAAAGATAATTTTTTAGAAATCAGCTTGAATACAATACGCAACTTCTTATTTATAATTCAAACAACATATTTAAATTTAATTGATAGTTTTTTAAAAATGGAGAATATAAAATGATTATGATAATTGATTACATTTTAGTTTTAATTTTGTTAGTTAAATGTTTCGTATCATATCATAAATACATCAGAAAAACAATCGTCAACTTCAATAATAAACAATAACTTTTTTACTTCTAATTTAAAAAAAACAAAATTATTAAATTGTTATTAAAATGTGTGGATCTATTAATTTTGCTTCTTTTAAAAAAATAATTATATTTTACATAACAATTATTTTTTTCAACCTAGTGTTATCCAACTATAAAATATTTTGTAAAATAATGACTATAAAAATATTTAGTATTAAAAAGTTCTTGGGTTTTTAAGTAATAAAAACTTTACGAAGGTTAAATTATATATTTTATTTTAAAAAAGTTTTCAATTGAAAATATATAACTTAAAATTAAAATAGCTTTTTAAAAACTATTTAAGTTTTATAGTTCTTCGTTTTTTGTAAAGTTTTTTAAATATGGTTTTTAATGAAATTCTTATAATGATCATTAGAAATTATCAAGCTTATTCAAAAATAATTATTTTTTTAATTTGTCAAAACATTAAAAAAGAATCTTCATAAGTAAACTTTAAGATCTTCTTAAACTTAAAAATTACGAAAATTTCAAACGCATTTTCAAAGACTTTAAAAGAAACCGCACTAAAGCTACTTTCTTCAATGGAACGAAGAAAGTAACTAGTTTGAGTATGGTTTTTGCATGCATTTAAAAAAGCATTCAAAATTTTATTTAAAATGACTGCATTTACGATTACTTTAAAAAAACCATGCTTAAACTTAACAATTGCTTTTTTTTAATAGTGTGTTTTTTTTTTTTTTAAATTATTTTCCTTAAAGTGAAGTAATGTTAGTTTGCATTTTAAAAAAGTTTTAAAAGTAATGTTCAAGTTTTGACAAAAAATACATAATCTAATAGAGTATATAAAGTTATTATGTTTGTTAAAATTTTAATTAATTGTGCGTTTAACAACACCAATAATATGATATTTTTATTAACTTTTTATTAAATACTTAATATACTATTATTTTTAAAGTTTTCAAAAAAATGTCAAAACAACTAAGCATCTTTTCGATGTTAAAGAAAGATGGTACAGAGGAACGTAGCATTTAACGTAAAGTAGAAGAAGAGAGAGAAACTAAACATGCGAAAAAAAGTGCAATGACTTGGATTATGTTATGACTTTGGGAAAATTGGATATATGGCCAAAAGATATTGAATTTATGTTTTGGAACACCGTAAATGGATTGCCGCCAAGCAATAAAAAACACGGGCAACAACTAAGCTGGATTCATATTGACAAATCAAATGAGTGTTTCTCTTGCTGGGTTTGCCAAAAGTATCCAAATATTAGCAATGCAACCAATTTAGTAACAATGGGATGTATATTTTAGAACTTTCTGTGTTAGACTCAATAAAGTTTGATATTTATTTAAAGAAATTTGATGACAACATCAATAGTTTCTTTTGTTTTTACTACTATTCATCACAGCGAAGAAAGGAACTGAAAGAAATAGCTTCTTTTTTAGATAAGGAGTTTAAACAGCTTGGGAGATAAAATATTCATTGGTTAGCTAGCCGGGAAAGGGCGTTTAGGTTGCTTGAAACTGACTATAAAGTTGTTATTTATGATTTAGAAAGCAAGGCAAACGAAAAAGACAAAACTGCACAGAAAGCTAAAGGATTTTTGTGTTTTATCAAAGACACACAATTTTTATTTTATTTACATTTAATTAAAGATATTGTTAAATCACTAACAACTTTATCATGGGAGTTTCAAAAAAAAGAAATTTTAATTTATGAGATTTTGCGTAAAGTTGATGCAAGAATTGCTGTACTAGACGCGTTATCAGTTAATCCAGGCTCAAATATTTGATGTTAACTAGATAATTTAGAAGTAAAAGAAGAACAGCTAATCTACAAAGGTATTGATTTAACAACATTTATTTAACAAAACGCGTAATTTAAAGAGAATCGATGAGTTAGTTAGACAACAACCAAATGATTATTTTGATTATTATAATAAAAAATATTTTATTAAAATTACTGACGAAGCAAAAGAATATACAGACAAGCGATTTGGCCACGATTTCAATCAAGAACCATTAAAATCTTTAACCATAATCTTTGATTGTCGAAACTGGACAAATTCCTTTACAGGTTCGCTAGAGATAAAAAAAATAGGGATTTAATGAAATAAAAAGTGTTTGCAACTTTTATGAGAACAATAATATGATAAGTAGAGAAACTTCTAACTTATGTGTATTGCAGCGGCCTTTATTCAGGGAGAAAGTCTCTAAACTAAGGACAAATTCACTTTTAAGCATTTATAAAGATATCTTGCTGGAAAATGAACCTGAATTGGCAAGTATAAATGTCTTGTTAGAGATTATGCTGACTTTCAGCGCTTCAACAGCAAGTTGCAAACTTTTCTTATATGAACTTACAAAAAAATCTTTTGCGAACTTCATTAAATGACAACACCTTAGAAGATACTATGCGTATAAAGCTTGATGGCCAGTTAATTGAAGACTTTTTGCCCCAAAAACATGTCTAAAATTTTATTGACGCAGCGGTTGGTATTAGACATTTGAAAGGCCATAAATTAAAAAGTTCTAGTGATTTTTAAATCCATTTATATAAATATAAAAATTAATATATAAATATTAATGAGAAGTCATTTTGCAATTTTTTTATTTATTTTTTTGCATCAAAAAAATACATACATAAAATTTATAAATTAACCAGGGTTAATTTATAAATTTTTTTCAGTGTTTTAATTTTTGTTTTATAACACCTACTGAACTTTGTATTTTAAAAAGGCTTTAAAACTATTATTTTCAACATCACTTTTTTTAACAAAAACTCACAACAAAGTTTTAAGTAAGTCAAAAAAAAAAATACATAAAATACTATATATTGTACATATTTAAAAATACTAATTATAAATGGTAAATATTTTTTCCATTTTTAATAAATGTATTAAAATGTATTAAATATGTTTGTGTATTTTGTGTTTATAGCTTAAAAAAAAAATTGAAAAAAATAAAATAAACAAGATTTTATGTACAGTTGGTATTTTATCAAATGATCAATGTCATAAAATGGTGTACACTAAATCAATTGGATTGAAAGATTTATCAAGCTATTCAGAGAATGATAGAAATTTATTATTATGGAGATCTGGGCTATCAATATTAAACGTTAATGTTAAAATCTGTTTACATCATAAACAAATTTTACTTAACCGGTTTGTTAACTCACAAAAAAATTGCATCGAACCATTTAAAAAGCATAAAACTAATATAAATGGTAATTTTTTTACGTTTTTGCTGTCTTTCTACAAAAAATACATCTAGTACACTTTTAATTAGTTTAAAAAATTTTAATTTTTTTATTTTATTCCTAACATTATTATGTTATTATATTATCTAAATTAGTATTTCCTAATTTTGGCGAATTTTATTCATTTATAAAATATTTATAGGTGGTTTGTGAGAAATTGATATTCAACTGGAAAAATATATGTGTTCAATTGGTATTAAAACAACACCTGGTTTTAAAATGTGTCCTTCATGTCGAAAATAAATGGTAAAAAAAATAGATAATTGGTCTACCTTACAGGACCACAATGGTGAAGATGATTTTCTGGAACAAACATTTTTTGATGAAGATATAGAAATGGCACAAGAAAAAGAACTTATAAACACCAGTTTTAATAAATTAGATGTATCGCCAATAAGATTTCATGGGGTTCAACAACATGCTAAAATTTCTCTAGGAAAAAGAAAATTAATGCAAGCTACTGATGTTATGTCAAAAAAGCTATCAGTTATCCTCAATGTTAACGCAACAGACCTGAAAAATGATGTTACTGGGGAGCCCAATATTGAAAATCAGAAGAAAGCTGAAAATCTAGATAAATTGATACTTTCAATGCAAGAAAAGCTGAAAACAGCAAATAGAAGAGAAAAGGTTCAGATTTTAACATTGGTTCCAGATTCATGGTCTTCAAGGAAAGCAGCTGAAGTATTTAATATATCAAAATCAACCATAACTAAAGCAAGAAAACTTAAATTTGAAAAAGGAATATTAACACTTCCAGAAAAAACTAACATTGTTAGAATTAAATCAGATATCATTAATAAGGTGGATAAGCTTCTATTGTAATGATCAGTTTAGTAGGCAGTTGCCAGGTATAAAAGATTTTGTAAGTGTATCCAAAAATAAACATGTATTAAAGCGATTACTTCTTTGCAATTTAAAGGAATTATTTATTGAATTCAAACTACAACACCCTCAATCCAAAATAGGATTTTCTAAATTTGCTCAGTTAAAGCCAAAATGATGTTTTATGCTGGTCAAAAAGGAACCCATGCTGTTTGTATATGCGCAAAATACCAAAACCTAAAGCCTATGCTTAGCGCAGTTAAACTGGAGAAGAATTGCCATGAACTTATTGAGAAGATTGATTGTAGCAGAGAGTCAAGGGAATGCATGGTCCATAGATGTAATCAATGCCCTGGAATTCAAGATATTATAAATTATATAACTGCAAATCTATTGCGAAATGAAGGATCATTTGAAGAGAATGACAAAGTGGATGAAGATGAAACAATTGAATACAAACAATGGAGTACAACAGATAGAGCAGAGCTTCTAAGTAACACATCTACAATAAGTGAATTCATTGAAAGTCTTAGTTGAAAACTTGATAGCATAACATCTCACTCTTATATTGCTAAAGCACAAAGTAAATATTTAAATACATTAAAGCCATCAATACCCATAAATAAAATTATTATTTTAGTTGACTTTGCAGAAAACTTTAAATTTGTCATACAAGACGAAATCCAGAGTAACCACTGGAACCAACAGCAATGCACAATACATCCTGTAGTTATTTATAATAAAAATGATGAGGGTTCTACTAAAAGTCAACCAACGTCTTTATGTTTTATATCTGATGACTTAACACACAATGTTGGATTTATTTATTGTATAGAAAAAAGAACTGTCCAATTTGAACAAGAAATGTTTCCAATACCATAAAAATC
>NC_061157.1:960073-1007573 GCF_022113875.1 Hydra vulgaris | reverse complement strand
GTTTTGATAAAAATATATAATCATTTCATTTATAGTTATGTACAAAGGTTTAATCGAATATTTTTTCTAACATTAACATTTAACAGATATAGATTTTAAGTTTATGCTTTTTTTAATTTTATGTTTGTATTGATAAAAAAGACATAAAAAATATTCACACATACTACACTTCTCTAAAACTAATTTAACATAAGACAATTTAATTGTCTAATTGAGTAATTAAACATTATAAGATGTATTTTACTGATGACATAAAAATTTATTTAAATTAATTAGTTATACATTTTTCACACTTCATAACTAATTATTATAATTTATTACTAGTTTAAATAATGAAATGAAAAAATATTTATCTAAAGAATAACTGCAATATTTTTGAATTTCAATGCTTGCAAAAACAGTTTCAGAGAGAATCAAAAGGCAAATTATTAGACTGGTCAAATCAAAGAGTCATAACAATGTTAAAATAAGTAAATTGTATTTTGCGTGCGAAAAAGGGTGAAAACCTTGTAGCTGACAGTTAATGTTGTTGACATGCCTTGTTGTAGGAAGTGACTGCAACAAAAGTAGCATATTCAAAACCAGTAAAAAAAATCCTATCAAAAAAGTGGTTCGAATATACAATCAATCCTTTTCTAATCAAAATGTAAGCAGATAACTCATTAAAAGAACGTTAACAAAAAAAGGTATTGGGTCTTACATTGCAATAAGAAAGCCTATCTTGTCAATCAGAATATACGTTGAAAGATTTACAAATGAGGAATATTGTGAGCGCTATTTACAAGTATAACAACAAGGCGGTGAAGAGTTGGTAGGCATGTTGAGATGTTTTTTCCACAAGGGCCTTGGTATTTGTGAGCTGTATAATGGCTGCATCAACCAATATACCCAAAAAACACATTTGAAACACATTTGATTCCATTGACAAAGCAATTGTATGGCAGAAGCAAGCAATACATCTTCTAGCAAGATGGGGCTCCAGTAACACAGTGGTTTAACACAAAGAAGATCAATTTGCTGCCTTGGTGCCCTAAATCACCAGATCACCCAATAGAAAATATTAGGTCATGGATCAACACTCATTGTGAGTGTCAATCATTGGTAAACCATCAAATTCAATCAACTAATTATTTGAAGCAACTTCTAAATGAGCATTGGGTAAAATTGCCACATGAGATATGCATGAAATTGGTTAAATCAATGCAGAGATGAGTTTATTTGCTATCAAGTCAAAGGAGGACACAGACATGAGTTCTTTGCTATCAAGTCAAAGAAGGACACTTTAATTATTAAATTTGTGTTTGTTTTTTTATAATTTTTCATGTTGTAAACTTTAACTTGATTAAACTTTTATGCAACTCATTTTCGATTATACAATATATAATTAATTTTTTTGAATTATTTTTTAACTATCTTATCTTATTATTATTAATTGTATGGCTAAATTATCTCTATTTTAAAAATGAAAAAAATTAAATTCATTTTGTCTTAAAACTATGTTGCACAAAAAAAATAATAGTAAATTCATATATTAAATAGAATAAGTACTAAAAAATTCTCAACTCAATAAAAAAAAACAAAAACAAAAAAACAATTTAGGTATTGAAAATAAATTTAGTTGATAGAAACTATCACTTTAAATTTAAACTTATCATTTTACAAAATTTTTTAAAAAGCATTTCAATGGCTAAGAATAGAACAATAAGTAAAGTTCATTCAGATTGGTCATTTACTTTTTTGTCTGAAAATTTAATTCACAAGAAGACAGAATCGGGAAATTTAAAGAGTAATGATTGCAGTAAAGAAGTGAAAAAACAATCGGATATCAGTAAACATGGAATCACAGGTGAGTAGTGAAAAAACAATTGGATATCAATGGAATCACACAATTTAAATTTTTTGTAAAACTACAATTACTGCAAGAATAAAGGAAGGTAAAGAATGCAACTGAACGTATAAACAAAAAACCAATCATAACAAAAACTAAATAAACTAAATAAAATGTTTTAGAGACTAAATTGGAACAGAGATTTTTCTAATTATGTATATATAGGTTCATATATATATATGAACTTTAAGTTTACATTAAAAATGATAGATTTGTTACGAAAATATACTAATTGTGAAATAAGAATGTTTAATATAGAAATTAAAACAATTTGATTACAAATATATTTGAAAAATATCTGATGCATTAAAAATAACACGTAAAATTCTAGTTATAAAATACTTCATAAATCATATATACTTAAAAATTCCAGAAATTGATTAAATAACAACACACTTAGTTAAATACAATAAAACGTAACTACTTAAACAAACAACGTTTGTTTAAGTTGCCGTGTATATGCTTTCTCAAACAGTTTAGGTTCGGAATTTTACGTTCGTATGTAAAATGTACACAGCGATTTGCAGACTACAACATGGTAACTATTTTGCAAACACTGAGCTTTACCGTGGTTTCATCTAAAGTTGTTTTATCATGCATAATTCGATCAAAAAATATAAGTAAACTTGTAAAAGAAAAAAAATTTATGTTAAATGAATATATATAACAATATAAAGTTAATTAAGTAAATAATTAAACAAAATATTAAAGAGTTGCGATCTGCTCTAGATAATCTTAAAAACAGCACAAATGTAAATTTTAAAAATATTAGGATAAATGTTGCTAAAAATCAGTTTTTCATATTATGGAAATATCTTTACATCACATGTTTAATCTTTCTCTTTGATCTGGTACAGTTTTATAAAAGAAAAATGACTCGGGTCATGCCTATTTTTAAGTCTGGTGATGATACGGATTCTTCAAATTACAGACCAATATCAATATATTTTACATGCTTTTCTAAGTTACTCAAACGTATAATGTATTATAGACCAAACAGATACTTAACAGTAAATAAAATATATAACAAGCAGTTTGGCTTTTAAAAAAAATCATTCAAATGATCATTTTGACCGAGTTAGCTCATGTAACTATTTTACACTAGGAGTCTTTGTTGATCTAAAACCTTTGTATATTGATCTAAAATATTTGTATATTGATCTAAAACCTTTGTTTATTGATCTATCTAAAACCTTTGATACAGTCAAATATGTCATTTAAAAAAAAAACTTGAATATTTTGGAATAAAAAACAATATTTTAGTATGGGTAAAGAATGCTTATCAAACAGACAGAAATACATTCAATGGGTAAATGTTAAAAAGACAAAAAGTATAATAACTTGTGGAGTTTTTCAATGCTCAATCTTAGGACCGTTATAAATGATCAATCTCTTACGTCAAACGTTATTTCATTTATTGTTTTATTCTTATAGAGATTTTAAAACCGTCTTTAAAATTGTTAATGAAGAAGTAAATAAAGTAAACGAATGCTTTATTTGTAATAAACTTTCCCTTAGATAACAAAACTAAATTTATCCTATAACACAAACTTAAAAAACAGAAAACCTTCTTCAATAACGCCAAATCTTAAAATTAATGATATAAATGTTAATAGACAACAGTGGCGGATTATGACTTCTTGGGGCCCGGGACTAATTTTGCTTTTGGAGGCCTTTTTATGGGCTAGAGTCTAAAAATAACTAAAAAATTTTTTAGAGATTAGGTCTTTAAAAAGCTTATATTTTTCCTTTACATATAGCTGTTTAACTTACAACAAGATTGTATGAGCAAGCACCAACTACGCTAAGTTAAAGAAAATTTATACTAAACAAAAAAATGCATGTAGGATTGTATTTGGAGCAAACTTACATTGCTTTTTGAGCCACTTCTACGTAAACTCAAAAAAATCTTTTCGAAATCACAATTTCTGTATAAAAATAAAGAATAATGATGTATAAAGCAAAGAATAGTCTCCAACTTTCATTGAAAATGTTTATTTTTGAAGTTAACCATAACTTACTTTAATATATTTTGTGGCATTGCAACACAAATTTCATTATTTTAATATGAAATTACGTTTAGTTTATAACTTAAAACAAAAATTTTGTCATTTTTAATACTATATTTTAGTTATTTCCTTTTTTTTTCCTCTTTACTTTTTTTGTTTTTTAACATCATCTAAATTTTTTTTTTATGATGCGGGTATTTAGACTGTTACCGTTACTGTTGGGGCTCGGTGATAAGGCTTATTGATGCCTTCTTCTACGCTCTAGCCAATCGAATACTTTTTTATATTGTTGTACATAGTAAACATTTTTAAGTGGCGAACTAAACCAAGTCAACCAAATAATCAAATGTTTTAACGTTAAAACATTAGATAAAAAAAAAACGTTTTGGTGCCGTATAGTGCCCCTTTTGATTTAAAAAAAAACATTCGTAAAAATAAAAGAATAAAAAAGTCACATATAAAATATTTATTAGTACTTTGTATTGGTTCTTTTAACTTATAGAACAGCCTCTATTTTTGACGGTATTGAGGCAACAAGAAACTCACAACAACCGGTTTTAACTATAGTTTTACTCAAATATGCTCGTAAAGTTGGGTCTTGTTAAGAGTCTTTTGCTTTTTACAATTACACAGCAGTTTTCAATGGAGTTTAAATTAGACGAATTGTCTAGCACTGGGCAAGAACATTAATTGCATTTTGTAAAGAGGCGTTTTTGCTTGATGACAAATTTCTCTCCTCCTGTCAGGGTATATATATTTATATATAGGGTTTATATAATTTTAACGAATAATTTTATGGGCATTCCTAAAAAGAAATCTTAAATTAAAAATTTCTAATTATTATACATAAGGCACATTGCTATTCAAAATACCGCTATAATTAGTGGAATTGTCAGTGTCACTTGATTGACAGTCTCACTTTGATTGAACTTCTAACTTTGTTCTAAAATGTGTACAAAACAACACACCGCCATGAGCAGTGGATCCCTGCGATAACTTCTAGACATTGGCAAACACTGATTTTATGTGCTAAAAACTTTTTAACTTTCACAATTAGTTTTTTGTGAAAGGCGAGATTTTAATGCAGCACAATTTAATCAAAGGTTTAACCGTTGGTTAAACCTTGGTCCTTTGTTTAAACTGTTGAACCATAAGTCTTTGGTCTAAACCGCTGTATGTAAATTATCGGACTAACTTTAATTTGAGATTTGCTTTCCACTCTGAATAAACAGCTTTACGTAAAAACTAATTTTATTGTCTTTTCTTTTACACATTTCATATGCATATTTTTCAGTGCTTACTTTTTCTAGAAATAAATCGTTTTTATTTACATTTCTTTTTCTTACGAAGTTAACATAAATCATCACTGGTTCTACGAGACACCAGCTTTGGTTTATCGATGTCAAGCATTCTTTCACTGAGAAGAAACTTTTCACTGACTGACTTAATCTCTCGCTGTAAAAGATTATGATGTAAGTCACAAATCACAATCTTTCTCAAAGTATTAAAAAAAAAACTTTTTATATTGCTTGCTATGTTTTAACTAATCCCTTGAAATTTTTTTTGGAACGTGCGTAAATAAAAAAAGATAATTGCATAGTTGACACTGCCAATGAGGGCCGTACCAAAGAGATCTTATAGGGTGAGGGTGGGATAGTTAAAGTATCTTTTTTTTGCCGAGTAAGGTCTAAAAAATTTCTAAAATCTAAAAAAAAAGGTCCTCGTTGACTGACATTTACCGACAATCAATAACAGTTCCAATTTTGCAGACTCCAGTATCCTATTTGCCAATTAATAAATTTTGTAGGGGAACTAAACATTTCCTACGCCCCCTCGAAACACATTTGTTCGTTGCTATATCTACCCATAACAACTTCTGAAATTACCTCAGAAATGCAAGATCTACCTGAGCTCGTTATCTTTGTATTCTTTTTAAATGGTTTGACAAGAAATTTTATATATATTTATAGTAAACTATTTTGATGTATAATAACTAAGTATAATAAAAATTAATGTGTCTCCGAATATATGGGAGTCGAACATTCAGTACTTTGGTCGAATATTAAGTATTCGGTATTCGGCAAGACTACAATTCGCGACAACTCTAATTGTTAGTTTAAACAACAAAGCTTTATCTGTAAAAGATTTGGTCTGCAAGATAAACAAATGGATTGTTTATAGAGAAAATAAGAAAGATCCACCTGTGGACTACGATCAATTCTTAAATTTTTAGAACTATAAAATCTGAATTCTAATTTTAAGTAAAGGTTTTGCTCCGTGCTCGAATTATTTAACTGCTGCAAAGATATTCAAACAATAGAATATTCATTTAAGAAACAAGAGGAAAAAAGTTACAACTACTAGCATACAATTTTTTTTACTTATTATGAGGAAAAAGTTATAGTTTTGAGTGACAAAAATATGTGTTTTAGGAAATTTATGACTTAAAACACTGTGTAAAATTTAAAGCTTTTATGTTATATAATCATGTCCAAGAGGTTTTTTAACTTTATTTTAAGTCATTTGAAGCGAATAGACTAGAAAAAACCCCAAAGAAGTTCAAATTGAAACTATATAAGAATCTTAATAATGATCTCCTCATTTTAAGTAAAAGTAAACAAAATAAAAAACTATATGCAAGTAGTTGTTCTATATATAAAGGAATAAGTTGAAAACACTCTCATAACTGTTCTGTCATATAAAGTTAGGCTTTTGCACATAAGCTAGTTAACATGTCAGCAATGATAAAAAAACAAAACCAGTGTTTTTGAGAACAGGAAATGCTTGTTTTTTTTGGGGGGGAGGGGGGGGAAGGGAGGGGGAAAAGAGATGACAAAATCTTTGTGCTTATTTGTTCCAGTGGCGGATTAAGACTTCTTGGGGTCCGAGGCTATTTTTGTTTTTGAAGGCCTTTTTATGGGCCAGAGCCTAAAAATGACTTTAAAAATCCTCTAAAATTTTTGGGGGCCCGGGGCTATAGTCCCCCCTAGCCCCCTTGATCCGGCACTCATTTGTTTCCAGCCTCCAATATCACAAATTTTTACGAAACATCATTGTTTGAATTATTTTAAATGTTTAGAGTTTGTTCAATGTCTGGAAGTTGGAAATCTCAAACACCAAAAAATGCAGATCCGTCACTGAAGAGAATATTTTTTTATTTTTATTTATGCAAAAATTTTTTATTTATGTAAAAAAAAAGAGTTAAGTTTAGTAAATAAAATTAGTTTGTTACGAGAAAAAAAGTTTTTTAATTTCACGTTGTGTTAAAAGTGAGAAAACTACACCATTTAGTACTTTTAGTATTAATGTTGTCTAAATAACTTTTCTAAAATGTTTTCATCTAGAATATAGTACTTTGAATGTGTCTTATGCGTTTTGTTTATTTCAACAACGCCCCCATAAAATGGAAAAATATTCATACAGTCTAATAATAATGTTTTAGACTAATACAACATATATCACTACACAATTAAAATATCCATGCCTCTATCAAATTATGATCTTGTAATGAAAATGTTTTGGAGCTACGCACTATGATAGCGATTCTACGGCGCAACGAAAAACATTTGACGTTTGACCAAAAACACCGAATTTTCATAAACTTTACTCTCTTATATCTTTTTGTACATTTAAGCCATCACCTTGGGGTTTTTTTGCATCAGTTAGTGTTACTCAACCTCTTTCCAGCTATATATAGAAAGTACTATGCTTCATTTGGCTTCACCTAAATATTATCAATATCTTGAGACCACTTTTATTAAAAAAGATTGCCGCGGACACGTTTTTTCAAAAGTAGCTTTTGAAGGTTAGATTTCCTAAGCACTAAAACACATCCAATTGGCATGAAAATTTCCATCTAGAATAAAAAAAAGATGAGGAATCGAATGGGAAGGGGAACTTTTTTCAAATTTATGCAAAAATATTTAGTTCTTAACGTTTAAAAACTTTAAGGTCAATTTAGTTAAAAAAAACTTTTTTCAAAAAGATTCCCTGTCCAAAAAGCAAGTATAGCTTTCTTTTCTCTAAATCAAGTATTTATTTATTTATTCTTGAAGATTTAATGCTTAGGAAATTTTTTTTAAAACTATGTATGCATTATATGCTTTTTTTTTCGCGTTTTTCATGACGTTTTGATTTTTGCGTTTGTTTACTAAGACTTGGTTTTTGCCTTGTTTACTCAGTCTTGATCTAAGACTTATAAGTATACTTATAAGTATATTATGTTTACTTTATATATGTTTAAGATTTATAAGTATACTTATAAGTATAATACTAAGTTATAAATAATTTTCGCGTTTTTTTTATGAAATTTAATGATGTGTTTTTTTTTTCACTAAATTAAAATATTAAATATTAGCTCAATTATTTAGCTAATATTTAAGTTTTTCATTAAGTCAAAAAAAACATCAAATTTCATATATGTTTGTTGTCAACATTGTTGACAACAAACAAAAATGATGGAAAGAACAAAGATTTTTATACCATTTAAAGCAGTTATATATTATCTTCATAAAATTCTTGACTCAATGCGTGGGTATTGCTTGTGTCTCTATTTTTACGACTGGGCAACTCATTCCATTATCTCCTAATGAGAGTACAGCTCTAAAACTCAGTTTTATGGTTCTGAGGCCGGCTGGTAGTCAGGTTTCCCGAACTCTGTGGTAGCTCTCAGAGAGGCTGATTCCATCAACAGCCGAAAAATATCAAAGTACTAACAGTGCCATGTTGCGCATGGATGGTGTCCCTGTTTGTACTTTTGGTGTGCATTGCAGAGGCCACATTTGGAGCCCTTTGTTATGGCTTAGGGTTTATTAATAGTAATAAGGCTATTGCTTAGTTGTTAAATAGTGTACTGAGTACTATCTATACTTGAGTCAAGTTCTTTATAAATTCAAAATGACTAAAGTACCTAAAACTAAAAAACACAAAAAACCATCGTCATCACCAAGTTCTCTAAACCTATCATTTACTAATATTCGTGGTCTTCGAAGTAACTTTTCTTCTGTTGAGTCTTATCTCTTGCAAAGTTCACCAGACCTACTTGCTCTTTGTGAGACTAATTTGAGTTCGGCTGTCCCATCTTGTGATCTTAGTGTTGATGGTTATCTTCCTTTAATTCGTAAAGACTCCAATAATCACATGCTTGGCCTGGGAATCTACATTCGTAAGAACTCACCCATTTGTCGTGAAACTAGGTTTGAATCTACAGACTATTCATTTATGTGCTTTCGTTTAGCACAACTTCACTCTATCGCCTTTCTCTTTGTTCTATATCGCTCTCCTTCATCCCAAGATTGCACTATTCTTGATGCTAATTCTGATCAAATTGACCAAGCCCTCTCTCTTTATCCATCGGCCAATATCGTCGTTGTTGGTGACTTTAATGCCCATCACACCGATTGGCTTGGCTCTAGTGTCAGTGACTCTGCTGGCGTTAAGGCCCTCAACTTTTGCCTTTCTCAATCTCTAACTCAAATAGTCAACTTTCCAACTCGTTTTCCAGACAACCCTAATCATTTACCTTCTCTACTCGACTTATGTCTTGTTTTGGATCCTAGTCAGTGCTCAATTTCTCCACATTCACCCTTAGGTACTTCTGATCACGGTTTGATCTCTCTAAAACTATTATCAAACTCTTCTACTTATCAGAATCCCCCTATCATCGTACCACATACAACTACCTTAAAGCTGACTGGGACTCTTTCCGTGATTTTCTTCGTGATGGCCCTTGGGTAGAAATCTTTCGTCTTCCTGCTGACAAATGTGCTTCTTACATAACTTCGTGGATTCAGGCTGGTATGGAATCTTTTATTTCCTCTCGACGATTCCAGGTCAAGCCTCACTCTTCTTCTTGGTTTTCCTCACATTGCGCTGCAGCAATTTCTAATCGAAACCGTTACTTCCATATCTATCAGCAAAACAATTCTCCAGAAAACAGACATCTGTTCACTATCGCCAGAAACCATTGTAAAAAGGTTTTGTCTGACGTCAAAGCTCGCTATTCTCAGGTCATTAAATCTCGTATCTCATCACAAAAATTAGGCTCTCGAGACTTCTGGAGAATCTTTAACAGTATCAATAATAAGGGCAAATCTGTTATTCCTTCTCTCTTGTATCGTTCAGACTTTGTCACCTCACCTAAAGACAAAGCTGAATTGTTTGCTAAGAACTTTTCATCAATATCATCTCTCGATTCCACTAGTTGCGTTTTACCTGACATAGCTGTCAAACAGGTTGATCCCTTGCTTGACATTCGCATCACTTCAGCTTCTGTATCAAAAGTAATTTCCTGCTTAGACTCTTCAACAGCTTGTGGTCCTGACAACATTCCTGTTGTAGTCTTGCAGAGGTGTTCTCCGGAGCTTTCATCCATACTTTCAAAACTATTTAACAAGTGCTTATCAGAGTCTTGTTTTCCATCATGCTGGAAAGCAGCATCTGTTATCCCTATTTTCAAAAATTCTGGAGAGCGATCTGATTCATCTAACTACCGTCCCATTAGTCTTCTTCCTGTCATAAGCAAGGTTTTTGAATCTTTAATCAACAAACACTTAATCTCTCATCTTGAAACAAATAACTTACTTTCTGATCATCAATATGGATTTCGGTCTTCTCGTTCTACAGCTGATGTGCTAACAGTAATAACCGATAGGTTTTACCGTGCATTAGATAGAGGTGGAGAGGTTAAGGCTATCGCACTTGACATCTCTAAAGCTTTTGATAAAGTTTGGCATGCTGGTCTTCTCCATAAGCTTTCTTCTTATGGTGTAGCTGGTAACATTTTAAAGATTATTGAGTCCTTTCTTTCCAATCGTAGTATAAAAGTTGTCCTCGATGGACAACACTCTTTTTCACATCCTGTAACTTCAGGGGTTCCTCAAGGTTCAATCCTTGGCCCTATACTCTTTTTAATTTACATTAACGATCTTCCAGATATTCTCACATCTAAGGTGGCATTATTCGCTGACGACACTACCATTTACTCTTGTCATGATAAGAAGCCTACACTCTCTGATTGCTTGGAGGGGGTATCTGAGCTTGAAAAGGATCTCACTTCTGCTACAGCATGGGGCTCACAGAGGCTGGTGAACTTTAATTCAGATAAAACTCAATTTTATTCGGCCAATCGTTATCGTAATAATTTAGATCTTCCTATATTTATGAATGGTAATGTACTAGATGAGTCATCTACCATTCATCTTCTAGGATTAACTCTTACTTCTGATCTTTCTTTTAAACCGTATATCAAATCCATTGCAAAATTAGCATCTGCTAAGGTTGCATCTCTTTATCGAGCTCGACACTTTCTTACTCCAGATTCTATTCTCTATCTCTATAAATCTCAAATCCGTCCCTGTATGGAATACTGTTGCCACATCTGGGGCGGATCTTCTAATGATGCTCTTTCTCTTTTAGACAAGGTGCAAAAACGAATTGTAAACATAGTTGGACCTGCTCTGGCAGCCAATCTCCAACCTTTGTCACATCGTCGTAATGTTGCTTCTCTTTCTCTTTTCTACAAATACTATAATGGGCACTGCTCTAAAGAGCTAGCGTCCCTTGTGCCATCTACTAAAATTCATTCTCGTGTTACTCGCCATTCAATTAAGTCTCATCCTTTTTCTGTGACTGTTCCTAAGTGCTTCAAAAACTCTTATTCTTCTAGTTTTTTTCCTCGAACATCAGTTCTTTAGAATTCGCTTCCTTCATCTTGCTTTCCTGATTCATATAATTTGCAATCTTTTAAGTCATCAGTCAATCGTCATCTTGCTCTACAGATTTAGTCTTTTCTCTTCCAGTAACTTCCAACTCTTATAGTGGTTGCTTGCAGCCTTGTTGGAAGTGAAGATGTTAAAAAAAAAAAAAAAAAAAAAAAAAAAAATGAACCGTCCTATTTAGCTAATATTTAAGTAAATAAGAAATAATTTAACGGTGTGAATAAGATATAATCTTTAATTTGAGGATCATTTTTTAATAACATCCTTAAATTAAGGCTTAACAAATGAAGAAGAAATAATCCTTGTTAAGTTTTAATATGGACTAAGAATATGTGAATAAGAAATATGTGAATAAGAAATATGTGAATAAGAAATATGTGAATAAGAAATATGTGAATAAGAAATATGTGAATAAGAAATATGTGAATAAGAAATATTCCTTATTAAGGATGAGAATGAGAAGTTTTTTTATTTTAAATAATAAACAAAAATGATGGAAAGAACAACATTTTAAATAAGGTATAATAAGGATATATAAAGTTTAATTTAAGGATGTGAATAATTATTTTAAAGACCTTAAATTGATTATTCACATCCTTAGATTAAACCTTATATATAGCCATATTAATCCTTACTAAGGCTTAAGGATTAATAAGGATATATAAGGATAATAAGGATAAATTTCACTTTCAATTTCATATTTAGAATTCGAATATAACCTTATTTGAATTCTAAATATGAAATTAAAAGTGAAATTTTTAATTTTACACTCATGACATCGTCTATTAATTTGTCTATTTTGAAAATAAGGGAGATTAATTCAGGAAAAATCAGACGATTAATCAAATCACCAAATAATAAAGTTAGTTGGTGATCCGAATACTTGAGGTCGCGATCGCGTTACAAAACGAGCTACCATCTTAGTAGGGGGAAAACATTGAACAAAACGCGTAATAAGCGCGTTTTGTTCATTATTTTAAACTTAAGGCATTAAAAAAAACGCGCTAATAACGTGCTTTGCTCAATGTTTTTCCCCTACAAAGATGGTAGCTCGTTTTGTGACGCGATCGCGACCTTAAGGATTGAAAACTGGGAGATTCTATTCATAAACTTGAGTTTCAAGAAGACAATTATCAGAATAACTTGATAAAGTCTTTTCTACAATAGAAGTTTGAATAACAGAGCTTGAAAAAACACCATTAGCAGTTTTCAAGTTTAAATCAGAAAGTAAAAATTTAGAAGCAGAAACATCTTCTTTAACAAATTCTCTAGAATTTGTTCCAGAAGATGTTTGGCTAGAAGTAGGGATAGAACAAATAACAGAAGGTAAGCCATCAACAATGTTAAATCATGCAAGATTAACTTTTTATTTTAACTATCTATATTTCCATCAAGGCTGGAAGCAACCACTTTTAGAGTTGGTAGTTACTGGAAGACCCAAGATGAAGATTGTAACAATTAACAAACGACTAAAAAGATTGCAAATTATATGAACCAGGAAAACAAGATGAATGGAGAGTATTGCAAAAACCTGTTATTTATTTCATTATTATATTATGGTATACAAATACTAACTTAGCGATAGTTTGTATATAAGGTTTCCATGAGAGGTCAGTGCAAAAAGATAATCAGAGATAATGTAAAGTAGAAGACAAAGTAAAAATGTTGCCATTCATCAATATAGAAATATCAACAAGATTGCAAAGACTTTTGCCAAATACACCATATCATCCAGAGCAATAGAATAGCCTCACCTCTATGTAATTATAATTTCAAACCTTTCTGTAACGATAGTTAAAAGGTCTACTCCAAATCGAGATGATTCAAGTTTCTTATGTCGTTGACAAATAGAGCCACCTTTGAGCTTTTTAGGATGATCATTAATGTTGCTTTTCACCTGTGAGCTTTTCAGGATGATCATTAATATTAGTTAGAAACGGTAAAGGGCTGAGAATAGAAGTTAAACTTGTCAGCTAAGTATTGACACTAGTGTGAATTTGCAGCATTTTGTGCTACAGGGTCTGTATGTTTTGTGATTGTGATGTTGTTGTTGTGATGTTTTGTGTTGCTAGACAACTTGGCTTACCTTCTCGCTGGTGTCTATCGTTAAAAATGTTTATTAGTTTGTTTCTTTACTAAAACTTGCTATTTCTAATCATTCACTAAAAGCCAAGAGATAAGTTGTAGAATAGCAACAGTTTTTGTTTTAATGTTTTTTTTTTTTTTTTATCTAAGGTGTTGTTAATAGTTCACATAAACATTCTCAAAGAGTAAGTTTATAATTTTATATTTATTTAGTTTTAATTGTTAATTTATAATTTTTTTTTAATTTTTAAAAAGAATAAACAAATATTTTCAAAAAATTGTGTATCTGGATTTTTAATAATAATTTTATTACAATTTTAGGTTGAGTTTCTGCTGTTACACTATGTCTGTTACTGCTATATCTGTTACTGCTATATCTGTTGCAAGTACTTTGTTAGTACACCTGCTATATCTGTTGCAAGTATAGTAAATTTCAAGAAGTTCTATTGCTGTAAGTTATTTTCATTCAAAATTAAATTTTAACTTTATTAAAGAATCTTTAACAATAATAATAATATAAGTAATAATAAAGATATATATATAATAATATAAATAATAAATGTTAATTAGGTAATTCTGAATGATTCAGATAAATTTCAATGCCCTTACACAATGATTAACTAATCGATTTGTAAATTAAGTAGTAGTTTTAAACAGATGATTTAATTGGATTCCACGATCCTTCATTCATATTAGCGTGGAGTTTTTATAATATAACCTAAATTTTTTTCTAAAAGACTAGGTAAATAAGTAAAAACACTTCAGTCTGTAAAATTAACAACTCTGGATAGTTTCGACAGATGCAAAAAAAACTATGGGATTTAATTTTATTGTAGTTTTGTACCCCTATCAAAAATTTTAAGTCAAATGTAATAATAGTAAATAAAATATATTTAAAGTCAAGTTGCCCAAAAGGTTTGTGCAAACCTTTTATAGTAATTTACTGACCTGTCTGTAAATTATGCAATAATTTCAAAATGATGTATTTTTCAGATTCTATGATTACTTTGTGCATATTTGCATATTGTACCCTTAATTTTTGTCGTTCATTACATAATTATAATAAGTAAAAACACTTCAGTCTGTAAAATAAACGACTTTGTATGATTTCAACAGATTCAATAAAAACTGGATGACTATTTAAAATTTTAAGTCAAATGTAATAACGGTTTAAAAACATCAAATATATTTAAGGTCGATATGCCCAATTGGTTTGTACAATGTACAAACCAATTGGGCATATCGACCTTAAATATATTTGATGTTTTTAAACCGTTATTACATTTGATTACAATTTTATTACAATGTACATCCCTTTTTCTGTAGTTTACTAACCGGTCTGTAATTTATGCAATGATTTTACTGATCGGTCTGTAAATTGTGCAATAATTTTCAAATGATGCATTTTTTTGATTCTATAATTCTTTTATGCATTGTGCAACCCTAATTTTTTTTCTTCATAACACAATTAAATAAGTAGAAACCCTTCAGTCTGTAAAATAATCGATTCTGGATCCCAACAGATTTAACAAAAACTGGATCACTATTCTAAATTTCAAGTCGAATGTAATAATGGTGCAAAAATATCAAAAACTTTAAAAAAATTACAAACTATTTAAAGTTGATATGTTTAATTTGTTTGAACAGCCCATTTTCAGCAATTTACTGACCGAACAGAAATTTATGTGATTATATCACTGACCAGACTGTAAATTATGCAATAGTTTTCAAATGATCTATTTTTTGGATTCCACGATTCCTTTATGCATATTCGCATGGTATAATGATAATATGACTCCAAATTTTATTCTTTAAAAAATAAGAAAATAATATAAAGCTCTTCAGGCTGTAAAGTAGATGATTCTGGACAATAGCCACAGATTTTTTTAAATAAAATTTTAGTTTTTTATTTTCTCATAGCTGTTAAATCACTATGAAAAATTTCAAAATGACCCCAAAAATATATAAATTAGTAAAAACCCTCGGTCTGTAAAATAGATGATTCTTGTCAATCACGACAGATTAAAAAAATTTTTTTTTTTTCCTTATAGATGGTTGGTCACTATGCAAAATTTTAAGTCAAATCGATGGCTCCGCGCAAAATCGGACTATCTGCAATCTCCGCTGAAAACAAAATTGCTTTATTTGCTATCTCCGTATAAAACAAAATTAATTTATCTGCGATCTCCGCGTAAAACAAATTTGGACTATCTGCATATGTTCCAGAAACATTTTTGGACTATCTACGTTTTTCGGGTGCATAAATTTTAGATTGTGTTTTTTTTAATATTTGAAGATTGTTATAAACTTTTTAAAATGTTTTCAATAATAGCGATTATTTAAACATTTATTAATGGCGATTATTAAAACACATGTTCTTGAACATAACTTGATTAAGTTTGTGAGTAATCAAGGCTTGATTACCTGATTCAAGTAATTTTAATTAAGTTAAATAGACTTAATTTAACTTATGTTGTTGTTAATATTAAAATTTGTTATTATAATAACAACATAGCATTTGTAATAAAACATTGTTATGTTGCATACTAATTAATAAATTCATCATACATACTTTATTAATTTTATTTAGTTTTTTAATTTTTAACTAAAACCATTTACCAAAATGGTTTTAGTTAAAAATTTTTGTGTTAACTTGTTGTTGTGACTAATAACTTTAGATCAAATAAAATTCTTATTATGTGAGGTTGCATTGTTGCTAAGTGGTGTTTATATGCAAGATCATCCTGCATATGAAGTCCACTTAACTTTCTATAAGTGTTATATTGTTATATGTATTTTCTAAAATTGAATTAAATTGCAAGCACTTTTAAAAATTGCTGAAACATTTTCAAGACCAAACATTTTCAAGACCAAAGACTTAAATTTTTGCCTTACCTTAAGGCCAATTATTGACAAAACTGTAGGTAGCAAGTGCTGTGACAATACACCACATGTTGTAAAATTATATCAAGGTTATGCGCAGACTTCAACAAAGTCAATAAAAAAGTATACTTGTAGATATATATGAAAGCCAAAAACAAAAATTCATAAAAATGAAATCTTTCAACTCTTTAATTTTATTTATTTTTTATGAAGGCTAAGGCCAAGACCAAAAGTTTCTAAAAGTTCAAAAGACCAAAAGTTTCTAAAAGGTCAAAGGTTTCTAGGACAAGACCAAGGCCTTAATTTTTGGCCTTAAGGCAAGGCCAAGGACTAACAACTCTAGATTCTTATATTACAATACTGCATTAATACTTTCTTAAATATTTGCAGTACTCCATTGTTAATTTTTAATATTTTGATGACCTAGAAAAGTTGTTTTGCAGAGTAAAATTGATTATATTAAATTGAAGTATATCAACTTGGTTCTCAAAAGAAGTGTAGATTAAAAAAATTTTTTTTAAAAAAAAAAGATTTTTAAAAAGCGTATTAAAAAAAAATTAATTTTTATTAAAAAAAAACTATAATTTTTTTTAACTTGTTATAAAATGTTGCTGCTTTTTAGAGCCAACTTAATATACTTTGAGAAAAAATATTTATGATATATGACACTTCCCATTTTATTGAGCAACTTATGTGTAACTTTTTTTGAGTTAATACTTGCAAATGGCATTTTCTTAGTTTAGAAAGATGCAAAGATGATCAAACAACTTTGGCCCAAGAGTTTTAATTTTGATCAACATAATGGTTAAGGTGACATTTGGATGAATTTACTTGAGGTTGAGCTTCAAACTATAGTTTGAAGCTCAAACCCAACTGAACTTAATTATTAATAAACCAAACCAAATACAGGAGAAAATGGTTTTAGACCAGATAAGTACTTATTTATGTGTTTAAAATCAGTTTGCGTTTAGAAAAGTATCACTTACAAAAAAAAAAGATTATATATGGACAATAAGGAAAATTTCCCATTGCCTGTTTGCTTATGGAGCCAAATTAGATTATTATTAATAATTTTTTTAGTTATGAGCTGGCCTCAAAAATAAATATATAAAATTATTTCATTTTGTTGAGTTTAATTTCAAAACTTAGATATTCATATAAATTTAAATTTTGTTATAGTATTTTACAAAAAGATATGTATATATATATATATATATATATATATATATATATATATATATATATATATATATATATATATATATATATATATATATATATATATATATATATATATATATATATATATATATATATATATATATATATATATATATATATATATATATATATATATATATATATATATATAGGGCCGGATTTAGCCTTTTGGGGGCCCTAGGCCAAAACATTTTTGAGGCCTCTAAAATAATATAATTTTTGGAAAAAAAAATTTTCATTTTTTTATTTAAAATTTTATTATTTAAACAAAACAGTGTGAATATTGAGAATTTAATGAAAAATAAATTTTACAACATTTTTCTCCTACATTTTTCTCTAGAAAATTCATCAATCAAATTGTCAATGTCAAGAGATTTCATCAAATATATATTACAAGATAAAATTGCTAAACTATTTAACGTGTCTTGAGTCATAGTAGATCTTAAATATGTCTTAATTAATTTAAGGTTTGAAAACTTCTTTCGCCAGTACAATTTGAAATCATTAAGGATAAAAATATTCTTAAAAATGTTTCTAGGTTAGGAAAAGCCAATTCCATTTTTTTCTCTCTAATTATCTTATATAACCACAAATGTGTGACAGTGACTTCTGGATAATTATTTTTAATAAATTTGTGAATTTGTAAAATTTCATCAAATAATGAAGAATCAATATCTCCATGATATTGTTTCACAGCTACTTCAACACTTGATTTCAACGTTTCACTAGAGATATTTGTATCAATCAAAAATCCAAAAATTTTATGAGCTTCTTCATACACCACAGATCTTTGTTCTAAATTCGAATGAATAGCATCTAAAATTTTAAAGAGAACGTTTTTCTTAAAAATGTCTCTAGGACTTCGAATTTCGCGATTTGGTTGAGTATCAACATAAAAAGTTTTCTTAATTCGTTGTTTTTTACTCTTGAGCTTGTAATCCACATCAGGCAATAATAACTTGGCTTCAGATTCAATTTTATCTTTTAACTTTTTCTCAGGCCCAAAATAAAATCAACGAGAGATGACAACAATTTACATGCTGTATCCAAAGTTATTTTTGAATCTTGTAAACTTTTTGATACTGCATTCATTCTTTGCAATATTGTGTTCCAAAATATTGTTTGTAGTGCAAATTCAAATTCCTTTATTTTAAAAAGAATATTTTGTGCTTGTGCTCGAGCTGATGAATCAAAATTTTCATCTTCAGAAATCCAAGCCAAAGAATTAATTATGTTCTCATAATCATTTAAAATGACTTTTACTGAATCTGCACGAGCACTCCATCTTGTCTTCGAAAGATTTTTTACAGAATATTTTGAGTTTTTTTCAAGTACACTTCAAGTACACATCTTTTTGTTGATGAAGAAAAAAAATCGTAAATAAGCTCAACTAAATCGAAAAAATTTACAGAGTCTATACAAAAAATGAAAAACTAAAATACTACGGATTAAACTATATAACTATAAAATGGCTTCGTAGTTACTTATCAAACCGCAAACAATTTGTTTTTATTAATAACTATAACCAAAGCCATCTACTAAATATTTCCTGTGGTGTTCCCCAAGGCTCTATCTTGGGGCCACTTTTGTTCTTAATCTATATAAATGACTTAAATAAAGCCTCAAACTTAATGAGTATCATGTTTGCCGACGACACCAACTTATTCCTGACCAATAATGACATATCCAAACTCTTTTCTACAATGAATGATGAACTCAAAAACATATCTACTTGGTTCAAATGTAACAAGTTAACTCTTAACATTAATAAAACCAAATGGGTTCTTTTCCATTCACTCTCTAAAAAACGCTATTTACCCCAACATTTGCCCAAAATATTTATTGATAAAGTTGAAATAAAAAGAGATTTTGTTACTAAATTTTTAGGAGTGGTTCTCGACGAGAACATTACATTGAAACCGCATATATAATATATCTGCTCAAAAATATCTAAAAGTAACGGAGTCTTATATAAATCTAGATCATATTTAAACAAAAAAGCCTTAACCCAACTCTATTATTCATTTATTCACACCTATATTAATTATGCCAACATTGCGTGGGGAAGCACCGAAAAAAGTAAGCTAAAATGCCTTTTTCGCCGTCAGAAGCATGCGATCCGATTGATTAATTTTGCAGATCATTTTACTCATTCCAAACCATTATTTATGGAGATGAAAATACTTAATATTTACGAGCTCAATGTTTATAACATTTTATGCTTTATTTACATGTGGAAAAACGATTTAACTTTACCTGTCTTTAAAAACCTTTTTTCTCTAAACTCAATTAATAAATATTTACTTAGAAATAAAAATTTTGTACATGAACCTATTTGCAGAACAAAATTTAACAAATTTTGCATCACATTTCGAGCACCCTATCTTTGGAATAAAATTGTTATACCTAATTTTGATATATCCAATACATTTCCGATCTTTAAAAGTAAACTTAAAAATTTTGTTTTATCTATTGATGATATATTTAAATACTTTTTATAACAATCACGTATTTGTCTTTTTAATTGTAAGACTGTTGTATTTTCTCTTGCCTTTTAAAAAAAGAGATGTATTACTGTATTTACTATGTATATATATGTATTTATATATTTACGTTTTTATAAGATCTGATGATATGATCAGACTTTTTATTATATATAACATTAGTGGTTTGATTTATATTTCCAATTTATATCACGATTTATTGTAATTTTTTAGTTTTGTTTATGTATTGATTTTAAAAAAATTGTAAAAGGTTCTGATGATAAGATCATTATGATCTTCTTTCAGAAGTTTTGTCTCTTTATCTTTGTAAACAACGACAAAAATGAAACAAAAAAAAAAAAAAAAAAAAAAAAATTCCTGCACCAGAAGAACCAACCAAAATTTAATGAGTGTCCAGCACATGGAAAAATTTTGCTAGATTATTCTTTTCCAAAATTTTTGTTTGCATGCCTTTGTATTTTCCGGTCATTATGTATGCATTATCATATGTCTGAGATCTGCAATCTGAGAAATTTAATCCTGCATCGACGGTCAAAATATCGACGGTGGTATCGGCAAGAGTTTCTCCGGTGTGATTTTCTGGTGTTAAAAATTGAAGAAATCTTTCAATGGGTTCGAAGGAAATTTTCTCTATATATCTCACAACTACACAGAGTTGATCTTTATGAAATATATCTGGTGTGGATTCTACTGAAATTCCATAATACTTTGAATTTTTTACTTCGCCAACTATAGCCTCGAGTACTTTTTTCGCCATTAATGAAACGAGTTCATCATACACAGTTTTGGAGAGATACGATGTGTGTCCTGAACCAGCGTGACCATAATTTTTAATATGTTCAGCTAGAAAAGGGTCAAATTTCGCAACTAATTCCAATAGTCCTATAAAATTTCCACTCCCTTCAATGCCAAATCTTTCATTCAAACCTCTAAAGGCTAGATTTCCTTCAATCAATGTACTAATCACAGCTACAACACGCTCTAGAATCTATCGCCAATATTTCTTTTCTTGTTTCATCTTCTAAATGACCATCCAATGTTTTATCACTTCTACGAACCAAATAACTCATTAAAGCTTCTCTGTGTTCCGTTGAGTTTTCATGGCTTTTCAATAAAGAACTTGCGTTTTCCCAATCTTTTAATCCTTTTGTTGCAAGACAGAATTTGGAAATTTTAAAAATAGTACATACAAAGCAAAAAACAGTACCTTTTGAAGGAGAATACACTAACCATTCACGAATATATTGTTCTCCGTTTGCTCTTTTTCCATAAAAAAACTGTTTCGAACAACAACGGTCATGATCATTGTAATTTTGTTCAAGTTCTGCAAATTTTTTGGACCTTGTGTGACCCAGAATAAAACATCATCATTATACAGTTTTCCCCATTGTCCAATATCATAACTTCTGTTTAATTTTAGTTCAATGTCGATTTCTAAAGGATGATCAGCTACATTATCAAATGAAGTTGGGGTTCTTGACGATAATGCTATTTCATCTAGGAGTTCTGGAGTATTTTACTCTTCTTTTGAAACTGTTCTACTTTTCTCATTTTCATTTACCCTTCTGACAAAGAAGGAATCTAGTTTTGGAAGTTTTTTAACTTCTTCTTCTTTTTCTGCTTTTCTCTTTTTTTTTTGGGCTCCACTTTCATAACTCCTTTCATTATGCTAATAAAAAAAAGCCCATATTAAATTAACAAATTTTAAAAGTCTACTATCACTTAGAAACCTTAGTTGATGGGAAAATCTAAGAACTTTTTAATATTTTACATTATATTTTACAAATTTTTATTTGTTTTGCACTGATAAAAAATTTAATCAAAATGGAGTTGACAGTTGACAGAATTTCGTTGTATATTCAAAATTCTTTCAATAGATGTCACTAGGTATAAGACTAATAGATGTCACTAGGTATAAACCGGTGTTTTTGATTTTTCTACACATTATTTTTAGTTTTCAACTTTGACGTTTATTAAATTTTGGGGCCCCCAAATGTTGGGGGCCCTAGGCCGTGACCTAGTCGGCCTATAGGTAAATCCGGCCCTGATATATATATATATATATGTATATATATATATATATATATATATATGTATATATATATATATATATATATAATATAAATTATGTTAGTAATGTATATATAATATATATTTTATATAATATATTTTATATTCAAATCAAAAATTTATAATCAAACTGAACATAAGGTTCATTTGGATTTGAGCTCTAAACCATTTAACCAGATGTTAATATAACTGTTGTGATGATCAAACAATTTTGGTCCAATTATATTTGATAATGTTTACATATCCAAGGCTTTGGCGTGTAATGATATATAAAAAAGGGTTGCATTTTTTTACTATGATACTATCGGGTGGACACGAAAAAATCCGGTCAACTTTAAATTGAGATTTCTCTAAAACAATAAACGCTTTTTATTTCAATTTTTTTATTATTAAATGTGTTTCCATAAATTAGAGTTTCAACTAAATTTTAAGGGGCTTGATGGGTTGCTTGGCAAGAAATCGAACTTTATTGCGGGTTGATGCCATCATTTTACAGATTTTTTCTTTTTTCACCATATTGGTGGCATTAATACACTTTTTTTGGAAGTCCTTTTTAATATTTGTTAGTCCACCTGTCTTACGAAGAACTCCTTTAACTATTGCCCAAAAATCTTCAATCTTGCGCTCTTCAGGACGATTTGGAGGATTCGCATCTTTAGGAACAATTTTCACATTATTATCTTTGCACCACCGTAAAACTTTTTTAGAATAATGAGAGGCAGCAAGATCGGGCCAAAAGAGACATCGGTATTTGTGTTTTTTTATAAAAAGCAAAAGTCTTTTTTGGAGGCATTCTTTGATGTAGAGATTGGCAGTCAAAGTCTTGACAAAGACTTTGACTGCCAATCTCTACATCAAAGAATGGTTTTGTCACTTTGACTAGTGACACTTCTGGTTTTGTCACTTTGACTAGTGACAAAACCAGAGGACTGCATACCACAGCTACAAATTGCTTGCCACATAAGGAACTTGGATGCAAATTTTTCTCGTCGAATTTATTTAAATTGATCATCGACAGATTTATCTTTGTTTTCATAGTAAAACTGTTGACCAGGTAGTTGTGAAAAATTCGCCTTGCAATACGTTTCGTCGTCTTTAATTATGCACATATTTTTATCCGCCATTATTATAACCAACTTCTTTGCGCGTCGAATTCCTTTAATTTCACAATTTAAGCTTCTCTTAGGTGTATTTTTTTTATGAAATGCTTTGATTCCAGCATTTTTAAGTACTTTTTTGATATAAGAACGAGAAGTCTTAAATTTTCTTGCTAGATCTCGCTGTGACTGATTTAGATTTCTTGCTATTGAACGTAAAATCGACTTTACCTTTTTGGATTTATGGAAAGTTTTTTTTCTTCCACTTCCAAGTTTTCTTTCGAAGCTTTGAGTAGTCTTGAACTTGTTTATAATATCTATGACTGTAGATTTTGGGACATTTGTGCGTTTAGCAATCAAGTGATAGGAAGTCGATGGATTTTTGCAAAAAAAATTCACAACTTTTTTACGCACGTCAACTTGTTTCCAAAACATTTTCCAAATCATTAATTTGTAAACAAAAATTTATCAACACCATTTAAGATAAAGAAGTAAGGTTTATTAAAAAAAAAAATTAAATAAAAAGCATTGGTGGTTTTGGAGAAATCTCAATTTAAAAATGACCGGATTTTTACGTATCCACCCGATAATAACTATGATAATATCAAATATAGCTGAATATTTTCTATAAAAAAATAATTACAAAATAACGAAAAACTGCTTTTTTAAAATAAACATATTATTATTTTGCACCTTGATCTGAATATAAGGCTTTTTTTACTTTTACAGTATATCCAATATATTAAATCATTGCATTTTTAATAGACAATATGAATTAAAATTATAATCATATTTAGATAATTATTAACTTTAGAAATTTTATTTTAACATACAAACACAACTTATGTAAAACATCTTTAACTTTGTAGACCTAACATGTTATTAAGATCTAACATATTTTATTTGATGATAGAAATAATAAACTTGAATTAATTTTCGAAACTAAATAAACCAACTTGTTATCTTCACATTTAACCAAAACAATAACATATTTTGTGTTTGTTATGACTGACTGCTATAGCTATATAGTATACCTATATTATATATATAGTATATAAAATAGATAACACAGTAACACTACTTGTTTTTGTTTTTTCTGTTGAAAATAGACAAACTTGAAAAGCACCAAACAATGTTTCAAATAAGCCTCGTAAAACTGTAAAACGAATTTTTAATCCAGTACATTCTAATTTGAACATACACAGTTGGTTTTGTGATCATCTACATATTGATCAATTCATGTGTATACGCTTACTAATTTCAGAATTGAGATGCAGACTGTTCTTTTTTCAGCAGCTAAAATGATGTTCTAAAAGTATTGTAAATTTTTCATTTGCATTAACATATAACTATTTAAAAGTATTGCATTAATTTGTTAACGAATTTCTTCTAAACAAAATCAAATGTGGCGCGTTAAACTTTGTGTTAAAACTCAAACAGATTTATATATCAAGAATAGATGAAAAATAATGCAATTATTGTTTTCTTATTTGAAATATACTAGTAACAACATTTATCATCATATCTGCCATTTGTATAAAACCACATTTTTTCAAGGCGCAAAACTTCATGCAATGAAAATTTTAAACGCCCGGAGAATGCAGATAGTTCAAAAATAAAGCTGGCGGAAAATGCAGATAGTCCAATTTTGTTTTACGCGGAGATTGCAGATAGCTCAATTTTGTTAAAGGCGGAGAGAGCAGATAGACCGATTTTGCGCGGAGCCATCGAAATGTATAATTGGTTAAAAAAGTTATTCAAAAGTCAGTATGACCCCAAAATATATAAGTAAAAATCCTTGGTCTGTAAAATAGACGATTCTGGTCGATCCCGACAGATTTAAAAAAATTTTGGAATTTTATTTCCTTATAGTTAATTGGTCACTATGGAAAATTTCAAGCCAAATGTATTATCGATTCAAAAGTTATTCAAATGTCAACAATACTCTCATTTTTGGTGCCATTTCGTAGTAAATTTTCCATACTTAAGCAGTATTCCTTTTGTCAAAAAATCACCCGTTTTTTAATTACAAAAAGGTCAATAACTTTTGATCCGCTTAACTTCAAAGGCCAAATGACCCCTCAACTTTTAAGTCAAACCAAGCTCTATACTATGACATCAATTATATTTGAAAACTTTGATTATAAAAAAATTGTCTGGAATGGCTTACTATGAGTCTAAATCGCGAAAATGTAGCCAAAGCTTTTTTTCTAAATTTTTTATTTTAGAGAAAGTTATTTTTTTCTAAAAACGGATGAGAGCTGTACTTAAACACAAAATGGATTGTTTTTCTGTAGTGGAACTTAAAGATACTTAAAGATACATTGTTTTTAGAAAATATTTATTTTAAAGAGTATATCCAGAAAATTTTTTTAATTGTTATTTTATAATCAAAGTGTATAAAGTACATACTCAAACAGTCTAATTCAACATTTTAAAGTAGATATTATCGTAGTAAGAGATTTTAATTAAACATTCAGATATTTACTAGATTGTTTATATCACTTACTTCTGAAAAACAAACGTTGCACGATAAATTATAAAAGAATTTTTGTTGTTATTAATTAAACATGAAAAGATTAGAACTTAAAAACATTATTGAAGAAGTTGGTACAAATAATGCAAACTTGCGAGCCATTTTAAAAGCTGAGGTGGAAAAAAAGGTCACCAATAACAAACTGTCTGAATCCATCAGTGATGTAGAACTCTCCGAAAAAATTAGACTTTTTATTCAAAAATTTAGAATTAAGAATGCAAAACATAGTCGTAATTTTGAAAAACTAATTAAACAAGCAGAACACTGGTTTGTGATTTGTTTCATAATAAAGATACTAATCTTGAATCAATTTTAAAAGAAGGAAGACCAGAAAAAAAACAGGCAGAGTATTCATTAAGAACAAAAAGAAGGAAAGTTTCAAAATATTTTCTAGTTTAGAAGTATTTATTATATTTGTTATGCGTTGGATAACCTTATCATTATCAAATTAAGAAAAATTTATAAAAATTTATCTAATAATGATTATATTATTTTAGTTTAGCTAAAGTCCATAAAATTGAAGAATTATCAGAAGCTGCTATTTTACGTGCAAAATCTAGTCCTGGAAAATCTAATTTGGGAAAGAAAATTGAACTACTTTCTAAAAATAAAAATGAAACAAAACAAAGTGATAAACATCAACCAATTATGATGTCTGCAGATCAAGCTTTATAGCTTAAAATTCATTGTGATTTGAGTGATTTACAATATCAGATGATTAGAAACTCATCTCTAGTGCAAAATTCCAACATTTATTCTCTATTAAAAGCAATCCTTAAATCAAAAGCAGATTGTTATTTAGAGGATTTGCTTATTACAGAAACGTCTGCAAATTGTAGTTTACAGAACTGTATTTTAAACTGCAATAGTTCCTTTAAAATTAAGAATTGGGGATTCAAACATCTGGAATAATCCAAAGCCATCCAGTCCTCATTTTCTTTAAAATTAAGAACTGGGGATTCAAACATCTGGAATAATCCAAAGCCATCCAGTCCTCATTTTCTTTAAAATTAAAAATTGGGGATTTAAACATCTGGAATAATTCAAAGCCATCCAGTCCTCATTTTCTTTAAAATTAAGAATTGGGGATTGAAACATCTGGAATAATCCAAAGCCATCCAGTCCTCATTTTTGTAGAGCTCTTCAATTAAAATATCAAAAAGAAACAAGTGAACTTATTGCAGAAGAAGAAATTAAGCTTAGAAAACAAATTGAAAATCTACAAGACTATATTTTAAATTTAGACCTCTGTAATAAAAAGCAATGTTTGATAGAAATAAAAATTGTTGTTGACTTAACTATGCTTGATGGCAACTCAATGCTATCATGCTTTTCAATTCATTGCAATCGTGCAATGTTTGTTTTGCAAAATCAAGTGAAATAAACAATTTTGTAAAAATCAGGATGTTTGTTCCTGATGAAAAATATCTTACTATGGGAATACTACATTGTTGGATTAGACTTTTTGAGTATGTGTTAGACTTAAAAAATAAAAAATATCAAGCAAGATCAAAAGAACTTAAGCTTTCTGCTATTGCGCAAAAAATTAAAATTCAGGATCGTTTTAGAAGTGAGCTTAGTCTTGTTGATATGCCAAAGCATGGCTATAATTCCTCAAACACAGGAAATACAGCGCGAAGAGCATTTGAGATTGCCGATACTTTTGCAGACATTATGGGAGTTGATGTTGAAATTATTCTTAGATTGAGAAATATAATGAAAGCTGTATGCAGTGGGTACCACCTTGATTTGGAGGCCTTTAAAAAATATTGTTTAGATACTTCTGAAATAATTGTTGAAAAATAAAGCTGGTACATAATGCCACCACCTGTACACAAGCTACTGGAGCATGGTTTTCAAATTTCTGAATGCTTTGAACTCCCAGTAGGTATATATTCAGAAAAGGCTCAGGAAATTTTATATATATATATATATATATATATATATATATATATATATATATATATATATATATATATAGTTTTAATATATATATATATATATATAGTGTATATAGTTTTAATATATATATATATATATATATATATATATATATATATATATATATATATATATATATATATATATATATATATATATATATATAATATATACAGTGGCTGGTTTTAGGGGAGGATAATGGGGTAGTAAACCCCCCCTTCCCTTGGGACTTTTTTTCTCTTTTGTAAATTGACTATTATACAAAATTGGACTATTATACTGACGAATAAAATTGACTATTATAGGTAAATATATACGTATATGAACTTGATTATTACACTAAAGTACAAAAAGCTAGAAAAGAAAGTCACTTATAAAGGACTTTTTTTGGCCCCTGAATATATATATATATATATATATATATATATATATATATATATATATATATATATATATATATATATATATATATATAAACATATATAAGTAAATAAACAGGTAAATATATATAAAATATATATATATATAATATAAATATATATATATATATATATATATTACATATCTATATATATATTTATATATGTTTATATATATATATATTTACCTGGATATTTACCTTTATATATATATATATAAACATACATATATATATATATATATATATTTATATATATATATATATATTTATATATATATATAATATATATATATATATATATATATATATATATATATATATATATGTATATATATATATATATATATATATATATATATATATATATATATATATATATATATATATATATATATATATATATATATGAATATATATATATATATATATATATATATATATATATATATATATATATATATATATATATATATATATATATATAGCGGCGTAGGAAAGTTAAAAAAGTTAGGGGGGCGGAAATTAAGGGCTGAGACAGCACCTCTGCCCTCGCTGTTTCTACGTCAGTTAACGCTATTATAGTCATGCCAATATTTTTGTTATTGTAGTTAGTTTTGTTTTTGTTTATAAGATTCTCCTCCTGCCCCTTGGTTTATCTAGTGTCCTTCTGAAATAATCGACCTTAAATCAAAATGGAGCAAGTTGGAGCAGCTAGAAATTTTATATTTGTGTACTCAATACATTTGTAATAATGTGGTAAAAATTTAGTAGCGCACAAAAATGGACATTTTAAGTTTTTTCACTTTTTGTGACCGCGTAAATTAATACTTTAAAATTTTACTTATTTTTACTAAATTTAATGATGTATATTATTTCAATATATATATATATATATATATATATATATATATATATATATATATATATATATATATATATATATATATATATATATATATATATAGACAAATATATATATATATATATATATATATATATATATATATATATATATATATATATATATATATATATATATATATATATATATATATATATATATATATATATATATATATATACAAATATGTATATATATATACACACATATATATATATATATATATATATATATATATATATATATATATATATATATATATATATATATATATATATATATATATATATATATATATATATATATATATATATACATATATATATATACATTTTGAAGCATGTTTCGGATCATTATCCTGTTAAAATATGAAATTTGATCCAATAATTTCATTTCCAAAAGGCAAAGCGTGGTCCTGCAAAATTTGTAAATATCCTTCTTTGTTAAGTTTGCCATCTATTTTTACTAATTTTCCTTGCTTATTATTTCCGAAACATCCCAAACCATTACATTACCTCCACCATATTTAATTGATGGCACTGTACACTCTGGCAAAGCCCTTTTATTCTTAGATCGTCGGATAAAAACTTTTCTGTTTGAACCGAAAATTTGAAATTTCGATTCGTCCGTCCAAAGTACATTTTTCCGTTTTTCAAGTGTCCAATTTTTATGAGTTTTAGCGCAAGCCAACCTGTTTTTCTTATATTGTTTTGTTAATTTCGGTTTTTTAGCTGCTTCACATCCTCGGAGACCGGCAGAGTTCAATCGTCTTTTAACTGTTAAAACTGACACTGTACTTGGACAAATTTCATTTAATCGCGCTGCAATTTGGGCGGCTGTTAAACAACGGTTTCGCTTTGAAGTAAATTTTATAAATTGATCTTCATTTACTGATGTAATTTTGGGTCTCCCACTACGTTTTCTGTCTTGATTACTGTTGGTTTCTTGTTACCTTTTTAATGTATAATGAACCCCTTTTGCAGAAACACCCAGTTTTTTTTGCAATTTCTCTCTCACTATACCCTTCACCTCTAAGTGTACAAATTGCGCTTCGTTTATCGATTGTTAACTGTGATCGTTTTGCCATTATAAAATTAAAAAATAAAATTTTGTCTGAAAACTCGACTATAATTGGTTTAGCGCACTGTTATTAAAAAGATAATTTATCGGTCTGCTAATAAATAACAGACTGAAAGATGTTTACTAATAACTTTGGTAACATAATTTTACCGATTTTATGTTCAGACAGGTTCAGACGTGTTTGTTTTGTTTATTAGATAAAATGACTTCAAAGCGTCTTTTATCTTTAAACATAAATAAAAGTAGTTATATAAACCAGATTCGATTAAAAACATACAAAAGTATATTGACTTGTTAGAAATGAAGTAATTATATTATAAAAATTGATTTCATCAATATATATTGACATTATATTCAATTTTTTGAAAAAAACCCAACTGCTTCCAAACTTTTGAGCGGTAGTGTATATATATATATATATATATATAATATATATATATATATATATATACACACACCCAAAAAATTAACAACAAGAATAATATTTAAATTAATATTTTAAGTAGAGTATTCTGTTGTTGGCTCATGCAATAATTCAATGACACCAGACGGTAGACTTTTTTTGCTATGCTTCTTCTTCCTAAATGCGCAAGTTAAAGGATCAGATGCACATAAAAGACGGTGAAAAAGGTCTTAATTGTTCTTTTTCAGATTGCATTTTCTTGTAAAATTTTTACTAAAGGTCTTAAAAACCTTATTGGTAGCCTCTTGAGCATCTTCAGAAAACATACCTAATAGAAGAGTAAATAATTCAACGACTTGATACCATGAACCAAAATCTTATAAAGTGTTTGCGTCATAGGATACCAAAAGTACAGGTTTACATATAGTGAAGCAGTTTACCAACAGAATGTTTTAAATTTTGAAGAGCTTATGTCATAATTAAATGACAATGTGGCCAGAATAATATGAAGCCTTTTCATAAGATTTGCATCTTGGTTCATTATATTAGCTGAGACATTGCATTGCTGAAAAAATTGCCTAACTGTGTTACCATCGTTTAATGTACATGCCCTACCTACTCTTGCTTGGTCTATGACAAGACCAATCCTTTTTCGAAATTCAGTATGAACTTGAATCTTTTTCAGTTTAACAATACTTTTTTCTTTTTCAGTCTGCTGCTTCATAATTGGCATCTCGAAAGAGATATAGAGCATACATTTTAAAAACCTTATCTAAGCATGCAAATTTAAAACACCATGTCTGATACTTTTAATCGCAGCAAATAAAAGTTCGTTCATATTGTATTTATCCAAAAGCTTGGAAACAATGCAATCTTTCGTTTGAACTATTAAAGATAGATTGTTCATTACGGTTGGAGATGCACTATACGCTGAACAGCATTGGTAAGAGTTGGTAGCAATAGAAATAATAGTTTGAATTTTTATCTATCATTGTAATATTTACAATGTTGTACTACAACTTTCTTCATTGTCCTCCAATAAAACAGATGTTATATTTTTAATAGCAGCTTTTTAATTGACTCATATTCTGCAAAAAACTACTTTTTTTGATTCTTTTCTATATTTAAATCTGAGAGGCCTAGTAACTAGTTAACGATGGTTTCGGATTTCTTCAAAAAACCTGTTTTTTTTTAATCTTTTAAACAATACAGTTTTAGAGGAACAAAGCATGTCATGAAAAACGATTTGTCAGTATTAAGTTTACTCGTATCATCTCACAGTTGTTTATAAACAAATTTCTCTGTTGCACCATCAAAGCTAGCTTTGTATATTAGAATTAGTCTAGTACAATCTTTAAGCATAGGCAAATTTAGCACAACACTATAAGCTGAACTTAATTGTGATGCAGTATGAAATAGAAGATCATGTAGTAGTACCTCTGCAGAGTAGTCACTTATCTGGATGTCTTCAGAGTAGCATTTATTTTTAGCCACTTTCACTATATGATATGATGGGTATAGAGAGTTAAATTGAAGAGCATTATTTCTTGAATACTGATAAGTTTCTTCGCATGTAAGACTAACGCTAAGAACTGCTTTGACGTATGTAATCCTGTTGATAATTCTTTATAGCATATTTTTTTAACAACTTTTGCTTCTATAAATCATTTATCTTATTTCAAACTTTTACTCGCAGCAAATAAAAGTTCGTTCATATTGTATTTATCCAAAAGCTTGGAAATTATGCAATCTTTCGTTCGCACAGGCGCATTTTCAAACAAAACTGAAGGGCGTCCACCTTAAGTTATAATAATAATATTTGGAACAAGCTAGTTAAAGCATTTTATGGCTTTTTTAAGAGTCGCAACGTAATTCACTACCTTTCCTTTCGTATTCCTTGTTGTCGCATTTTTTATCGATAAGTTTAATTTTTTTGTTTTCGGAAATTTTAAAATAAATAACATTGGTAATGTCTCAAACTTGTACAAGGTACAAGTTCATAATTTCGTATTTTATTTAGTTTTTATTACTTTAAAATGATAGCATAAAAAAGGAACAAATAACGATTTCAATGCGATCTAAATGTTTATTGAGTGAATACTATGCAGTAACTCAAAATCAAAAAAATAAAAAATATATTTTTTTAAAACCTAAGTCTATAATAAAAATTGTTATGAAGTCAAACTGCAGTTTTTTTTTTTAATTCCCTTTAAACTTATTATTATCGATAAAAAATGCAATAACAAGAAACGTTGGCGTAGTTATTTGAATTTAAAAATGTATTCGTTTAGGCAGCGATAAATAGCCAGTTTTGGAACCAAGAGATCAATACCATAGTGGTGTTTAATGGTATATAACTTTAAGCGGTTGATACAGGTTGATCCGTTGGTTTTACATATATTATTTTTATTTTTTACTCAAAATGAATGGTTTTCTTTGTTAAAAATGTTTATATAAAATTTAAACAAAATGATTTTTTCATTTTATTTAAATATTAACAAAATAATAATATAAGTTTTTTATATGGTAAAAAAATAAATTTAAAGTTCTTTAAAGTAAGAAATCAAAGTTTTAGAAAAACGTAAAAAAAAGTAAATATTTGCGCTTTTTTTTTTTTTTTTTGATGAAAAGTTAATGCGATATTTAAATAACAAATATGATAATTTATCGCAAAAATTTTTTTAATGAAAATATAATTTCTGGCTTAATAATATGAACAATTGAACAATTCTTGCCATTTTTTTTTTTAAATTTCAATATTTCAAAATTTTTTAGTATGGTTTTGCCACATTTTGACCAACTGTGCATTGTGTAAAAGCAAAGATATCCCCACTATCAAAAATTTATAACAACGACAAGTGTTAAAAGATCAAAAGTTTGACCGATTGTAACAAAATTTTGAGCGATTGTAATTCAGGAGCTAAAAATATTTAAGACTAAAAATTTTCAGTCTTTTAACTTTCTCTATCACTAATACTATATAAAAATTGGAGTAGAACTGAACACCGGAGAAAATTGAACACTTATGAAATTGTAAATAATATTGACTAAATTTAGTTTTAAACAAAACTATTTTAGTTCTATAATATAGAGAGTTTTGTGCTCTAACGAAATAAAAAAAAATAATAATAGTTTTGAAGCAAAAATTAATATTCATGTTCAAAAGTTTGAACATGAGTATTAATTTTTTTTAAATTTTATTATTATGCTGTCGTGAAAATCTCAGAAGAAAAAGGAAATAACATTAAAGTAAAAAGATGTATTTGTAGTAAAAGTTACGCTGACCAAGAATCTTTTTTCAGAAACAAAATTGTTATTTTCTAAAAACAGCTGTAACTGAATCACTGAAAAAAATCATATTTTTGGGTAAAATGAACGCTATTTCAAACAATTTCCTGTACAAATCTTTGCTATAATTTTCCTGTACAAATCTAAATCAATTAAAAAAAAATTAAAATAATAACCAATTGACACGTTCAGTTTTACTTGAATTGTCAGGTAAAACTGAACACTTTTTTTTTTCTTCCAAATAAACTTATTTTACTAAAAAACCTTAAGAGATTTTTTTTTAACATATTCGAATAGAGCTCATTTTTCTCAATAAAAATTAAACAAAAATTATTAAAAAAATGATTTTGTTATACAAAAAAAAAAATTAATTATAAATATAAGTGTTCAGTTTTACCCCATTTTACTCTAGATATTTTTCTATCAATAATTGATTATGTGAATTGTTATTTATAACAATTTTTTTTATAAATAACAAAAGCAAAACATTAAAAAACTTTTACATAAATAGAAATTTTTTTAAGTTACGTTGCAGTTTTTTAATGTCAATTTAATTTTTCATTTGTTCTTTCAATTATTTTTAATTAATTAGTTCTTTTAATTTTTTAGTTATTATTTATTTTTAATTATTTTATTTATTTTTTAATTATTTAGTTATACTATTATTAAACTAATTATATTTCATTAATTAATTTAAGTGGACTTCCACTTAACTTTTAATTTCAAAATCCCCCCCGAAAAAAAAACATTGTTTAAAGTAATGTAGTTAATATATTTTATTATTTTGTTAGAAAATATTTTATATATTCAATAACTATAAATCCTGTATAATTATAACAAAAAGTTAATTATTAACAAAAAGTTTTTAAACTATATGAATATGCTTGAACTTTTAGAAAAAAAAACTCAAATACCAAAAACTATCAAGACAAAGATGTGAGACAAATACCGAAAACTATCAAGGCAAAGATGTGAGACAAATAGAGAAAACTATCAAGACAAAGATGTGAGGCAAAAAAAACTTTATTTTTCGTCCAAAAAAAGAAATTTGAATTTTTATGATGTTAGAAATATCTTATTGTAGGGGGGTAGTCATTGTAGTCATTGCCAACAATTTTTAGATTTTTTTTTTTACAAAGTTATTATTAAATAACAGCCAGCACATAAATTAATATGTTTTCAAACACATGGGATATTCTTCAGAGCAAACAGAGCAGAGATTTTCTGAGATAAACGAGCAAAAATGATGTTGGCTCAAAAGTGACATGCTTTAATCACTCTCAATTTTTTTTATAGTGATAGAGTAAGTTAAAAGACTGTCAATTTTTATTCTTAAATATTTGTAGTTCCTGAGTTACGGTTGGTCAATCTTTTGATCTTTTAACTATTGAAAAGTCTTTATTGAGATTTTGTGATTTATAAACTAAGTTTATACGCAATGAAACATATGCATCCTAAGTTTCTTTTTATATTAGGGAGGTATAATTAGAACTTTCACCAAAAAAAAATTAAAAAAATGAAAAATATCCTTTCTTAGTCTAAACGTTATAAGCTAAAGTCACACATATTTCAGTTTGGGGCCTACTTTAAATACATTTATCTTAATACCTAAAAGGTTCTGGCAAAAGATATCTTATTGTTTTTGGAAAGGGTATTCTATTGTAATTTTAATGGTTTAAAAAAGTATTGCTTAAAAAAATACTTATAAGTCATCAAACATTTCAAAAAACGTTTTAACTAGCGTTCAAAAATCAGCCATTTTGAGAAATGGGAAAGGTCTCAAGATTAAATAGATTTTCTATCTTTTGGTGCAAAAGAAAGAAAAAGCTTGGATGGTGCATTTTGCATTTTTAAAATATCTTAACTTTAAAACATTAAAGTTTTTGTATGTAAAAAAAAATTAAATTACTCAATACAATTGCTGCGTTCAAACATATTACTTTCTATTCTTGTACTTTAAAGCTAAATCTTGCAACATAGAAAAACCATTTATATCTACAGCAGTTACATCATAAAACCCTGCTAAAAATTTATATCTACAGCAGTTACATCATAGAACCCTTTTAAAAATGATATTTACAGCAGTTATTTCATAGAACCCTGCTAAAAATTTATATCTACAGCAGTTACATCATAGAACCCTGCTAAAAATTTATATCTACAGCAGTTACGTCATAGAACCTTATATCTACAGCAGTTACGTCCCTGCTAAAAATTTTTGGTGAAATGTTTTAATTGCTTAAAGTAGTTACCACAAACTGAGGTAAATATGTAAGTATGTGATGTATTGGATGTCAGTTTGTGGCTGGTTTAAAATAATAATAGAGAGTAATTCTTGCATCTGTAAACCTCATTATAAATTGCACCAAACTGTAAACTTCACAATAAAATGTGTCAAACTATAAACTTTATTATAAAGTGCGCCGAACTGTAAACTTTATTATAAAGTGCGTCAAACTGTAAACGTCATTATAAAATACGTCAAACTTTAAAAATCATTATAAAATAAGCCAGACTTCCTTTATGCGACTCATTATGCAACATCTTGGAGAAGACTACTGTTAAATATGAATTCAAAGATTCTAATTTTTTCTAATCTAGCCTATTTTGCCTAATTTTTTTTCAACAGGAATAATGACACCTTTATTGTTCGCATCTGATCTATTCTATATTTTGAACATATAAAAACTTTAATAGTCATGTTCAACCGAACACAGAGCAATATGTTTACCTGTAGATTCACTTTCTTCATAAAATTAAACAAATTAAATTGTATCATTGTCTGAACTTCCAAGGACTTATGTAAAACATATCCGATAAAATCTTCAATATGATCTGGGGAAACAACTTCAGGGAATCATTTTGTAAGTTGTACCTTGGCTCTTTTAAATATTCTTCTAAAATTTATTTTTTCAATTTCAGAGATTATCTATATGTTTTTTCTAAAAAGTTATTGACGAGGAATGCTACTGTTAAGTTGTTACCAGTACATGTAGCTCCTTCAACCTTTTATTCGGAAAGTAAAATTTCTTATCGGTAAAAACTTGAATTATCTTGTCAACACATAGTTTTGACAAGATAATGTTGACGCTGTTTTGTACGGACAAAAACGATAGAGGTCTGGTGTCGGTACCAAGCATTTACATCTCGACAGTTGTATTAAAAGTACTTAGAAAAAAATATTTTACAGGATATCACTTCTGGGTATATTGAAGGATATCACTTCTGAGCATTGCCTAGTTTTCTCTGAAAATGGGTCTTACTTACATGAAATACATTTATATTTCCTAAAAGTTGATATTTTATGAATTATAAAATCTTTACCAAAAGCAGTTAGTATTAGAAAATATGTCGGTTAAGTGTTAGAAAATGTTATAAAATATTTCGAAAAAAGATGCAAATATTATAAACCACATAGTATTTTAGTAATTGACGGCGCCATTGATCTATAACATAGCGTTAAACGTTTATCTATTAAGATGTTTGACAAAGTTTTACTTATCCGGGAGTAGTTTTGAGTAAATTAATGTCAAAAATTGTTATGTTGCTAAATTAATAATTTAATAAAATCCATCGATAATATTTTTCACTCATGATAACGTAAGCTTTGCTATAAGTATCACTATTTTTTTACTCAAAAGCGTTTCACTCTTCATAGATAAATTAATATCCTCAAAATGCAAATAGAATCTTGTCATAGTGAAACAATCATATTCTTACTAGGGTCTCTCAAAACGGGATCTACGGGATTTGCCCCGCCTCGGCCGAATTTTTCCATTTTTCCTCATAAGTATGTTTTTGATGTTGGTAAATGTGTTGAAACCTTGAGCTTTGTTTTACATAAAATTTTCCACATGAACACTCCAGTTTGTAGACTCCAGGATAAGAGTTGTTAGGATGCCGAGGCTTGTTTTTTTGAGTAATTAATTGTCTTTTGGTTTTTTAGTGAATTAAAAACTATACCCTGCATTTTGAAATATCTTTTTTTAATTGAATTCTTGATTTTGGTACCCATGTTATAAAAAATATATTTAAGTTCAAGGCTTTGATCTTAACAGCTCTGTCTTCAATTCAAAATTATTGTTTTTATAAATGACAATTCTTTTAGAAATCAGAAAGATCTTTTTCTGCGGAGGGACTATTTATGGAGAAAAAGTTTACGATTAAGTTATAAATCAACTGATTGTTTATGCTTTTTAAAACAATTTTATAGTTCAAAAACAATTTAGATTAATGTGCTAATATAACTTTGCACTAGAAAAAACCTATTTGTTGTTTATTTAAAGTTTGATTTTAGATAAAATAAAATAAAAGTAATGCCGGGGACTCAGGAAATCCCAGGGATATAGAAAACTACACCTCGTGAATCCCGGGATGAAAAATTGTCGGGAAATGAGAAACAACAACTCTTACTATGACAAAGTCCTAATTGCCATTATAACAGCAGTTAAAAACATGTTAGTTACTTTTTTATTTGTGGTTGAAGCAGTTAGCTGCTTTTAAGATTTGTAGCTGAAACACTAATATAAAAAACTGCAGTAAAGGTATATTAACAAGATTCTAGTTACCGCTACACTGAATTTTAAAACTAATACGTCTTGGACAAGATTTAAAAGCTTTTTATGGCATCCTTTCATTTTATATAGAACTACTGGTTAGTATTTTCGGTTCTGAAGAGACGTAAAAGGATATGTAGCCAGGTTTATATAAGGTTCTTTTATGCACCTTAGAATCTTTGGTTTTGCATTAAAAACTCTAGAAGTTGATAGCTTAACTTGGCATTGGCAAAATTCAGAGGTTCATTTTATTCATAGCTAGATTTAAAATGTATTATGTTTGATATTTTAATATATTTTAGCGGGAGGCTGAATAAGTGCAAATTTCATAGTTCGAACTGGCATAAGTGCAAAGCAGTTGTGAATGCCAGAACTGACATAAGTGCATAGCAGTTAAACTAGCGTAAGTGCGAACTGGAATAAGTGAAAACTGGCATAAATGCGCCAAAAATATTTAAAAAAATTGGCATAATTGCTAACTGGCATAAATGCAAATTAGCGTAAATACGTAGCAGTTTCAAAAACTGGCATAGGAGCAAACTGACATAAATGCGGATTGGTATAAGTGCACCTAAAGAATTTGGAAAGAATTGGCATAAGTGCGGATCTCTATGCAAATTTTTTTAAACTTTTTTGACGCACCTATGCAACTTTTTTTAGGGCACATATGCCAGTTCACATATATGCCAATTTATGCTTAGCACTTATGCCAGTTCGCATTTTTTCGCCTGTTTTTACAACAGCTTGGCACTTATGCTTATTTTTGAATTTTTTTTTGCACACATATGCCGATTCGCACTTATGCCAATGTTTGCAAAATATTTTCGGCTCACTTATACCATTTCGTACTTAAGTTAATTCACACTTATGCTAATATTTGCAAATTCTTTTGATGCATATATCAGTTTGCATTTATGCTAATTTGTTCTTATGCAAAAATGTTTAACTGCTTCGTACTTATGCCAGCTATTATTCTTTTGGCGTACTTATGCCAATTATACCTTTAGAAAGATAATTTATACGTTGTCTGAGGTTGTAGTAATTTGGCAGTAGTAATTTTGGCAGTAGTAATTTTGTTACTTTTATTGATTTTTTAAATTAAAATTATGTACATCAGCGATTATCAATCTTTCCGATGCCTCGACACCTTGATATTATTTGCCAAGTTGTTGCGATCCAAACAATAAAATTAATAACGTTCCTCCTAAGTCACTGCTTTTTGTAGCTAACTATTTCGTTTTTCGACTTCTAAATATCTGATTTCATTTATAGGCGCCATATTTTTTTCTTGTAAACTTTTTTATAATTGATTTATAATAATTTATATACAAAGCAACTAGTTTTATTAAAGTATCAGTTGTGTTTTAAACAGATTTGAACTATATGGCAAGTCAATTGATACACAAATTCGAACGAGCAAAGTTACATTAAAATTGTATAAAACAACTGTTATTTAGATATTTTGTAAAAAGTTAAAAAAAAAAACTTTATCGGAACCGTTCTTTTGTATCATGATTGCTGAAGAGGATTTGTTGATACAAAGAATAAAAGTATTGAAGTCATCCCGAATAAGAAATTACGATCATCTTCAATTATAGTTTTTCGTTTCAAGTGAAAATTATGATGCTTCCTTTTTACTAAATCAGCTGGCGGTAGAAACAGTACCGTTATTCAAGTTAGAACATTAACACTTTGAAATAAGATTATTAACTGATGTAAAAGTAGAGCTGATGAATAAGGAAGAAAAATATTAGGTCGTTTATCAAGTTGCAGTGATCTCGTCGCAGAAGAGATCACTGCAACTTGAATTTACTGATTTGAAATAAAAAGAGTCGAATTTATTTAAAGAGTTGGCTGTTGTAGAAAATAAAAAATGCAATTTAAATTCAAGAACTTAATTCTACAGTTGCCGATACTGTTGAACAAAACATTTGCACTCAAACTGGACAAAAAATCTGACATATCTACTCTAAGTATTACTCTAGACCAAAGCTATTAGAATAAAATATATTGGAATAAATAAAATAAGCTAGATATGATTCTAGAGGTTTTAAACCTGCATATCAAAAAGCAACATATGATCACGGTATCAGGAACTAGTTGAGATGGCAAATAGTTATATTTTCAAAAGAACTAAGAGTTTAATATCTGAAAAAGAATATTAATTCGCAAACAGCCGTATTATGGCTTCAATAATTTTTTTTTTTGAATTTTATTTGTGCAGAAAGAACTTTTAAATGGTATTTTCATTAACAGGTCGTAAAGAAAATGTAAATTTTTCCCAAACTCGAGAAATTATTTTAAATATAATATAAAATAAATATTAATACAAAAGACTTCATAAAACGTTATTACAGGAAAATATATAGGGGTAAATTATGGTCAGATCTTGTGATTGAACAAACGCTTATCCAATCTCTTAAAACTAGCGTTATGTTTACATGAGGCAGTGGTATTAAAAAATGTACACATCCTTTTTGTTTCAAGCATTAATTTCATAGCTGCTGGTTACAACGCAATGACAAATCTTACAGGTAATAAAGATGGAACTAGTGGGCAGCATCTAGAAATAGGTTTACGCGTCTATTAAACAACTATAAAGACTTCTAATAATTTTATGATTGGTTTGAAACCAGAAATCCCTTCGAATTCAAATATACCTTCGCTCATTATCAGATGTATAATGTGAAAGTTCAGAAGCCATTAGACTAACAATTCAACAAACTCTTGACAACATCAGTTTTACAGAAGTGTAGATCAAGAAAAAAAAATCAACTTTTATCATTTGAAACATTGACATAGTGCGCTAAAATTGGCAATAAAAACTCAAATTGACAAAACTGTTTACAAGATTAGTAGCAATTGCAACGAGAGCCCAGTTAGCACACAACGTTATTTCAACGTTGATTTACGGTTGAGTTTTAGTCGCGACGTCGTATAACCAAAAATCAACATTGTATCAACGTTGAAAACTTGTTTTCAAAATAAAACTATCAAAATAAAATTGACGTTGATTCCACGTTAATTCAACGTCTATATTACGAGTTCGAGTTCGTATTGCATTTTGAGAACTCAAATACGCATGCGTGACTTTACTAGATATTTATAAGGCCTTCTGTTGCCTTTTTATAACGTTTTAAATTTGTCAATTTAGCAATACTAATTTTATATTATATAAATATAAAATATATTTTCAATCTCTCTCTCTCTCTCTCTATCTCTCTCTCTCTCTCTCTCTCTCTCTCTCTCTATATATATATATATATATATATATATATATATATATATATATATATATATATATATATATATATATATATATATATATATATATATATATATATATATATATATATATATATATATATATATATATATATAAAAGCAACCTGAAATGTTTTAATTTTTTTGCTTGTTACGCTCTCGTCACTGGAGGCTTTTTAAGCCATCAAAATATTATTTGAAACAATAAAAGAAAAAAGATTGCTGCTCCATGCCAAACCCTCAGTTGATGTAGCAGCACCTCCTTTTAGCAGCAGGCTATATGATAGTCGATGTAGCAGCACTCCCTTGTAGCAGCAGGCTATAAGAGAGTTAAGGAATGTAGTGAAGCCAAAAATATTTTCTTTTTATATCAAAAAGTCACCACTTTAAACATATCTCTACGCAAGATCAAACAAGCGAAAAAATAAAACTATTTTAAGCTGCTTAACTGCAGATTTACCACTTTTTAACAATTCATGTGATTTAAAGGGTTTGAAACTTGAATTTCAATATATTTTTTACTAGGCAGTTATATAATGTATAAGTTAAAGTTGTTTTTTTCTGTAAGTTATTTTACACTAACAAATATTTTATACATGAGTATAAAAAGTGTTGTTTTAAAAAATAAATTTTTCCAGTTTGAAAAGTATAGCTGAGCAAGCAAAAGGTACATCCGGGCTGTTTGGATACAAAATAAAGAGAAATAGAGAGAAAATACGATTTATAATTTTTTTTTGTTGGCCATCATCATTAAGTGTAATAAATTATTTTAATGAAATGCATGAACCGCAGTCTAACTAATACATATTTAAGCTGCTCAATATTAATTATTGTAGAGATTATGTAATTTTTTTTTATAAACATAAAATCATTACTTTTTTTCCTTGTTTCTTAAAAGAGCTCTATTATTGTATATGTTGTTGTTAGTGCAACAACATATACATACATTAATAATCATTCAATTTAAAACTATGTTTTAAATATATTATAAAATAAAGAATATACCTTAAGCACTAACAACAACATATATCACTAGTAGTGATAGACATTTGTTTGAAGCTGTAGAAGAAATAAAAACTAACATACAAATAAACACTTTAAACATTAATTATAATGAAATTGAAATAAGTTCTTACATGCGACAAACTCATCATTTTCCTTACGAGTGGACATCCGATAATCATGAATTTTATTGGTGTACAAAATTTATATTAAAATATAGTTCGATGACTGGTCAACAAACTATTTTGTTTTCTTATAACAAAACTTAAAGCATAAGGTGTTAAAATTTTAGAAAACTCCTCTATAACATCATTATCAAGAACAGTATTAACAGAGATTAGTATCTGAAGTTATTTGTCAATAACTGGTGATCAGACTATTTCAAACGAACACGTTTTTAAGGGTAGAGAAGGTTAGCTTATTTTCTTTGTTGTAATAGCTCTAAACTTGACTGTTTCAATATTTTCATTATATATCATTGCCTACTTCTAGATGAAAGTTAGAAGTCTGCAGACTGCAACGTAAATCAATTTTCAACACATGGTTTCCAGAATACATTTAGTTTTCGATTGAAATGAGAATAAACTGAACTTATAGACATGTTGAAAATTCACTATTTTATATTTTAAACGTTCGCTAAACGCAAGTGAAGCAATAATCTATAGATGCAAATATACTTTATATTTTGTTTTAGTTTAAAACAAAATTATTGTTACTTTTATATTCATGTTGTAATTGTAAATTGCAATTTTAAAATGGTTTTTATTATAACTTCTGATTAGTCTTTTTGTTCACCGAGCTTAAGCCTTGCCACGTATGACCTAATGATTTACAGTTGAGGTAGTGTTTTTCGGTGGTAGGAGAATTTTTATATAATAAATTTGTATTTTCTCTATATACCTATGCACAAAGTCAAAAGGTATTTGATGTGTCTTCCAGGCATTGGCAGGATTTGCATTTTTTTATGAGTAAAAATTTGAGCTGAAAGATATAAAGATTTTTGCTAACGCTAAGTGCGTTCTATTCAAACAAAAAAATAAAAATAGTTATATGCATATCAATGCATCCAAATTTTATTCAAAACTTATTATAGATCCTATGCTATTCCGCAATGGCTTTATCATCGGTTAGCCGCTGACGGACCGTTGTTCAATCGTTGTCGATTTGCCGCCATAGGTCCGCTGTCAAACCGCTTTCAGTTTTCCGCTAACGGACCGATGTAAATACTATGTGCAAGCCAACCCAGCAACGCAACAGGCGGCCGACGTCGGCACGGCATAAGTGCTGACAGCGGTCCGTTATCGGTCCGCCTGCTTGATGTTTGCTGGGATGTTTATATGAAATTAGAACTGATAATTATATGGGCAATATGATATAGAATATTTATTTTAATGATTAAAGTATTAATTTTCATTGAACAAAGTTTTATATCATATAAGTTTGATGATATAATATCAATAACAATAATATTAAATAAAACTATTTTTATTAAAAAAAAAATTTATAATTGTGCAAACTTTGCAAATAAAATGTAATAATAATTGTTATTATATGTAATGTTATTATAAAATCTCTATCTCTATCTTTCTCTCTCTCTCTCTCGTTATATATATATATATATATATATAATTATGTTTAATCAATTTTATAACTTATATTAATGTTATTTGCTGTTGTGAAAGTATATACATTTTTATACTATTGTTCTGGTTTACATAATCATTCCGTAAGCTAATAGTTTACTTAATGCTATATAGTTATAATGTAATTTATTATTTCAAGAAGAAGATTGCATGCACTCACAGTTAGAAGACTTTGTACAATATTTACATAACGACTTAAGTGACAACAAGGGTTCAAAAAATCTTAATTATTGCTGATCATTTGCTTATGTTTTTCATTACTTTTAATATCAGTCATCATGCAATGCTTTATCTTTTAAAATTGTTGATAAAATTTGGAGTGCCTGATGTTCCAAACTTTATTTATTTATTGACAGAATAATCACAATTACAAAATTTAAATATTGTAAAATTATCTGTAGGCAATTTTTTTTATTTTTCAATTATTGAAAATCTAAAATACTGTATTGGCAAAGGTGTTTCTATTATTTCGTTAAATATAGATTTCATTTCAAATTTTGACGGTTTGTCAATTTTTAAAAGCTCCAAACTGTGTGCATAGCCAATTATTTTGTATATTTCGCAGTTTAAAAGCAAGTTTCCATTACCATTATATGTTTATTGTGGTACAGTAAAACCAGATTTGTGTACTCTGGTAACGGATTTGTGTGATGAATTATCTTTATTAAAGTCTCAAGGTCTTTTGTATGAATATGAAAATTTTGTTATTAATAGCATAATTTTTGTCTGCAATGCACCTGGAAGAGCAATGCTTTAAGGTATAAAGTACCATACTGCAAACCTTGGCTGTTCATATTGTAGAATCAAAGGTGAGACAATGGATCATTGAAATTTATTTCTAAAAAATAGTTGTGATATGCGCAATAATTTTAACTATCTTGATATAAAAGAAAATAATCAAGTTATTTCATCACCGTTAACTTTCATAACAGGTATTGGCTTACATTCTTTTTTTCCTCCAGATTATCAGCATTTGGTGTGTTTTGAATTTTGTAACAAAATATTTTTTTTTACACCAGTTCCTCAGTATCCACGTCTTCCTTGTAAATTAAGTTTAAAACAAACGTTACAAGTATCGGAAATTATGAAGAACTTTTCTAAATTTATTCCTATTAAATTTCATCGAAAAATTAGACCTTTATCAGAACTGTGCCATTACAAAGCTACAGAATATCGTTTTTTTTGTAATATTTTGTAATTTTGTAATATTGAGGGTCATTTTTGTTAAAAAAAATATTGCTGCTAGATTTTTATGAAAATTTTTTGTTGTTACATTATGCAACGCCTTAGTTGCAACAGTTTTAATGTTTATATAGTTTGTACTAAAAGGTGTATCATTCATTTTCAAAATGTCCAGAATTGTTTACACCAAAGTGTATGTCATATAATTTTTATGTTTTGTTACAATTACCGTATTTTGTTAACTAATATAAACAACCTCTTGACTAATTTTCTACATTTCGTTTTAAAGATATTTACCGACTAAAACTAAAGCTACGTCTATTATATTTCCTTATCTTTTAAGTAATATGAGAAATATACATGATCACTCTATAACTGAGATAGTCATGCATCTTATTTTTAAAATGTAAACCGCCAGATAATTGCAATATTACACCACAAGGAATTATTTTGATTACAAATGTTTTGAGTGAACCAATTATTTTAGTTTCTTTATATATTTTAAAGCTGCATAAAAATTTGTATACAATCGGACCTTATGAGTCTTCTTCACTTGGTATTGGTATTTATTCAAAATTAATTTTATTAATATTAAATGAAGAAGATGTGTGTTCATGGACTATGAAGGTTACTCAATTGATGATTTGAATACATTGTCAGTTGATCATGTTGTACGTATTCAAGTTGTGTGGAAGGACCAACCATTTAATGCATGCTTTCTGCAAGTAGTTCCTAACGATGACAGTTGTCAGCAAACTATAAACATTTTGAATTAGTTAAAGCTAAAAACTTTGGTGCATTGAGGTTAATGAAGTACATTAAGTTCAGGTATTTATAAAATCGAACTTTGAGTTTTTGTGTTTCTTGAGAATATTGAATAAGGTTGGTTCTTTTATAATTTATATAGAAATCTGCTTAATAAATGCACACCTTTACAGCCTTTGGGCAACTTCACCAGCGAAACCGATTATGATGCCTGTACACCACTGCTTGTTAAACCACTAGCTGTTAAAGTTAGTGAACAACTACCTTCACCTGTTCTCCACCTTTAGTCCTAATGCATATATTTACACTAACATCTTCTGTTCAACATGTTGATAAAAACCAATTACAAATCTCATCTCCTATTATTTCTAATTCTTTTAAACCTTTGGCACGCATAGTGTCAGCGTCAGATGGTCCAAAAACAAAACGAACAAATAGTATTCATTCTGTAATCCATGAGTTCAATGTTCTTTGCAACGATGCAGGCATCGATCTTGACACAGCCCAAGCTGTACGATATGGTCAAGCTGTTATTTTTCAAAAATTAGATCTTATTTCACAACAGCTGGACAGCTTGACGCATTCAACAGTGAAAGCAATACAAATATTTGAAAGCAAATAAAAGAAAAGTTCCTTTGTTTTGTACTCCGGATGATTTAGCTAATGCAAATATTATTTTATGTGATAAAATATTTCAGTAAATGCTTCAAGAGGGTAGCCGTGATTCCAATGATCTTTGTGAGCGTTTGTTAAATCTCCTTTTATCAATTGTTTTGGCAAAACAACTTATTCGAAGTATGAAAAATAGTAAATTAAAACTTCCAATAGAGTTGGAGAAACTCATTAAGTACTGTGTTTTTACAAAATTTCCGAATAAAACTCGAAATGTTGTAGAGTTGCGCATCAAACAATTTTTGCGAAATGCACAGGACAAGAATGGTGGAAGGGCTGCAAGACGAAACTCTAAAGTTCCTATAGGTATAAGTATTTTATGAAATGTTGTTTCTATTGGTTAAACAAAATCATGACTATTTTCTAAAATG
>NC_061157.1:898056-959073 GCF_022113875.1 Hydra vulgaris | reverse complement strand
CAAGATCTGTCCTCGGTAACATAAATAAAGGTCATATAGTCATCTTTTTCGATTTTATTATTAAAAATAAGGTTAATAACTTATCGCACAGCCACTTAAAGTTTAATTACAAAAAAGCTGACACCAATAAAATCTCTGACTTAATTACAAATGTTGATTGGGTAATGCTATTTGAAACCTTATCTGTACAAGAAATGTACGACAAACTAATTCACTTTTCAAATGTAGCATGTAATCAATTCATTCCAGTGCTTGATGTATCTCGAATAAAAAAACAAATTGCTCCATTGTAAAAAAATGATCTTAAAACTCTAATTAAAAAAAAGCAAAATCTAAGATACCTGAACTGTGCTTGTAAATGGAAAGATCTTACTTTGTACAAATTGACTTGCAAGTTAGTTAAAAAAGAAATTAAAATAGCTCGTCTTGCATATGAAAATGATTTAGTTAAAAGATCCAAATCGAATCCGAAACTTCTGTATAAATACCTAAACAGCCAACAACTAGTCAAAGAATCAATCAGAGCCTTAAAAACAACTAATGGTAATCTAACTCAGGAACCTAGAGAGATAGCTAATCTTCTCAATAAATGTTTCCAAGATGTTTTCGTGAATGAAAAGGAAGGGGATCTTCCACATTTTACAGTTGAATTTAATGAAAATCACTCAAAGTTTGTTGATCTACATCCAAATGATATCAGCTACGAAATGATATTAGATAAATTAAAAAATCTTAATCAAAATAAAGCATGTGGTCCTGATAATATGCATCCATTTCTGCTCAAAAACTGTGCTGAAGCATTTGCAATTCCTCTAACATTAATTTTTAGGGCATCTTTAGCTAATAGTCAACTTCCAGTTCAATTTAAATCAGCAAACGTAACGCCCCTATTTAAAAAAGGTGATAAGACTCTTCCTTGCAATTATCGTCCAGTTTCATTGACTTCTGTTCCATGTAAAATTATGGAAAGTATTATTAGAGCTAAAATGGAAGAGTACTTGTATAAAAATAATCTGCTAGCAAAAGAGCAACATGGTTTCGTTAGAAACAAATCTTGTACCACTAATCTTTTAGAAAGCATTGACTACATTTCATCAAGCTTAGATGTTGGTATTCTAATTGATGTAGTTTTGTTAGATTTTGCTAAAGCCTTTGATACAGTTCCGCACAGGAGACTGTTAGCCAAACTAAAAGCATACGGCTTTGATGGTCTGCTACTTAAATGGATTGCAGCTTTCTTAGAAAACAGAAGACAAAGAGTTGTTCAAGGTGATATCATTTCTGACTGGGTTAAGATTTTTAGTGGTGTACCACAAGGTTCGGTAATTGAAGCACTTGTGTTTGTTTTATACAATAACGACCTTCCAAAAGAATTGCTTAATGTAACCAAACTATATGCTGATGATACAAAACTGCTGTCTCAATTATCATCAGAGCTATGCGCTACTAATCTTCAAAATGATCTAGATACTGTCTACAAATGGTCTCAAACTTGGCTTCTTCTGTTTAACATATCAAAATGTGTAGTTATGCATTATGGCCACAATAACAAAAACAATTTATATAATTTAAACAGTATTCAATTAACGGAGTCAGATACAGAAAGAGATCTGGGAGTACTTTTTAATACAAACCTAAAATGGAAAAATCAAGTGATTAATGCTTCTAACAAAGCAAATCAAATGCTTGGTCGTATCAAAAAATCATTTGTTTGTTTCGATTATAAGTTACTTCGTATGCTTTATATTACTTTTGTTCGTCCATTACTGGAGTTTGCAGTTCCGGTATGGTTTCCATTTCTTAAATCAGATTGTGACTATATCGAAAGAATCCAGCACAAAGCTACTAAACTAGTACTAGTACTTTGATTTCCTTAAAAATATATATTTATTTAAATTATCAAAATTAGGCGTGAATTTTACGATGAAATATATTTTTACGTTCGAAAGTCAATTGCTCGTTCTAAATTCGATTTACCTACATTTATATAATAAGTTAGAAACTAAGTCATTAAATAAAAAGTTAGTTTTGAAATATTAAATGTTTATATTGACTAACTCTTTAATATTTTAATAAACATTTGTTTTAGGCACTATAGTTTTCAGGTGTTTACAAATCGTATACAACTTATTTCAGGTAACAGCAACTCTGAATCTACGGCTGACACAAATAAGTTGTACAAAGAATCCAGTTCTTAAATTTTAAATATTATGAATAAGGTAAAAGAAACAAGTAAATTTAAAAATAAAAACTTTAGGTGCATTTGTCAGAACATTGACACGATGCAATTGTCAGAACATCGATGTTTTTATTGTTTCCAGACCCTAAGCGCCGCGTTTTTTTGTAAATGATAAATTTAAGTCTATTCAGGTTTTATTAACAAAACAAACAATAAAGTCTACGAAAAGATAATAAAGTCTACAAAAATTCGAAGAAAAATAAAAAAAGTAAAAATAAAATATTAAAAAGATAAACAAAATGTAAACGTATTCAAATAAAATGGTTGAGGTTGTAGAAGACAGGAGTGTATAATTAACTAGGCGAGTATCATCTCTCGTCCTTTATTTATTGATATTTGCTTTCATCTTACATCATCCTCAATTGCTGAATGCTATTTGTTTGTTTTAACTTTCAAGCTAACTGGAAAAAACCGTAAAAAATATATTAAATCCGTAAAAAATATATATCATAATTTTGGCAGTACTTAATTTTTAAGCCTTTTTTTAATTCAAATAAATGCTTTATCTAAATCTAAAAAACTCAAACATAAACAAAATATTAAAATTACCTCCTAATAACTTTCATATCTTTAATTAGGATTACAAGTTGATTGGGTGCAAAGAAATAATTTTTTTTAGACCAGTGATGATACATCTATTTCTCAAAACCAAGTTAGGATAATTCCTATTTCATCTCAACCGCGTCCCGTCCAGACCGCGTCGTAATCTTTTTTAATCTTTTTTTAAAATAAGAATAATTTTTTTTGTTTAAAGTTAATCCAGCGTTACAAAGAAAAATATATATATAAGAAGCAATTTATGATGTTATTAAAATCAGATGGAATCAAAGAACAAACCATTACAACAGTTCGATAAACCAATACCTGTTGCAGTTTTAAAACCGTACAATCCAGAAAAACCAAAACCAAATATATATATATATATGTGCGACTCACGTGGTAATCAAGTACATAGTTGGGAAGTTCGTTAAAAGCTATTATATTTGTTTTATCAGTTATAGAAGTTCTTTTTGCATTTTAAATGGAAGTTTTAAATTTTATTAAAAAAAGTGCTACACGAATATGCAACTTTTTTCAACCTGTTGGAAATTTTGTTATTTCAAGTGCAATTTGAATTTATAACTTTTTAAAACCTGGGAAGTTTGCAAAATTATTATTAGAAATTTGCATGACACCGTTTGTCATATTAACTAATTTTATAATTGTATTAGTGGTTTGTTTGATAGAATTTGTTATACCTGCGATATTAGGTATAATATACTGAATATTTGCGTTCTTTTTTTTTTGCTTGTTATTATTTTATCGAACAGAGTGTTGAAAAATATAATAAAGAAATAAAGGAAAATAAACCTGAAAGAAATGAGGAAGAAATGTAGAGAGTTAGTCGTATTATTAAAACGCTTGGAAAATTTTGTTAATTATTAAAACGTTTGGAAAAATTTAACTTAATTTATAAACACGAGTATACGGTTGTAATACAATATTTAATAAATTAAAAGGATACAAAATTTTTTTTTTAATTTTCCAATTTGATTTATTCCATAAGATATTCCTCCCGAAACTGCCCCACCCAAAGCGGCTCTTCCTACTATAGGTAAAAGTCTTGGTAAAAGTCTTGAAGCAATTGCACCAATTGCTCCTAAAAATATTCCACGCATTCGTTTTTTAAAACGTCTTTTTAAACTTCTTTTATATCTTTTTCCTCATAGTCTTTTACGCATTTTAAAAATAAATTTTTTTGAACAAGTGTTTTTTTTAACGTATTATAAAAGATGGTAAACTACCTCCCAATATAGCGCCTAATATCGGAAGAAATTTATCGCGTATTCGTTTCCTTCTACCGCCTTTTTTTTAACGGAGGTAAATAAACTCTTTCTTTTCCTCATCTTTTATGAATTTTTTTTCTTCTACACAATCTACACATTACTTTGTTTTTGCAAATAATCTAACGCTAAACCTCCTACGTCTGATCTAAGTAAACGCCTGGCAAGATTTTTAACTCTAGTTATAATTTTTCCTTTACCTCGATGTTTGCGACCTCTTCTTTTACGATAACGTCTTCGCGCCATATAATAAGTTATGAGAAAGAACATTTATAAATGTTTTTTTTATATTTTTTTTTAAATTAAACAGTCGTGCGTGCATAAAAAAATACAATTGAAACATGGTTAATTTAATCAAAATAAAAATGTTGTAAAAGGTATTATGATAATTTATATTTGAAAGGATAATATGTGTAATTATCGTCATCTCCTGTTTCAGTTTGAATAAGTTGTGCCGCATGTTGAAGGTACAGTGTTATGACACCTTTAAAATTGGTAATAAAATCAACAGTAATTTGTAAGGAATTTTTACCTTGAATGGTAGCCAGAGGTTTGTCGTTAACAAAATTATAATCACTAGTCATGTCAATACCTAAAGGTTCTGTTAAATTATGCGTTTGACTGAAATAATTATTAGAATTTCTAATAAAACTGTCGTCGTCACTTGTATAAAAATCTGCAAAATTATTAATATTAGGAGTAGAAGTATTTCCTTTACACCAAGAAACATAACTACGATAACATAATTGTTGATCTTCTACTTTTTTTTCTAAATCAATTTTATAAGTGTCACCTGATGAATTGACAAATGCTCTTCTAATATTATGGAAAGTAATTTTTTTAATCATAGTGCAAGCCATTTCAACAGGTGTCATAGAAGCTTTGGTAAGATGATCGCTTTCTTTTTTTGATTGAACAGAAAACAAAACACAATGAGGTACCATGTCAGCTGTTTTTATATTTCCTACTTATGGTAACGGTATCTGTACCTTCTACGTTAGTTATAACTTGTTCGTAATGAGCAAAACGTGCTATAGTATAAGGCTGGTCTGGGTTACTGTTTATGTATAAAGATTTTTCTAAAAATAAACTGGCTTGGATTCGGTAAGTATTAACCCAAATTGCAGGATTTCTAATTTCTAATCCAACATTAGCTAAAGATTCTATTTGAACATCAGTTATAGGTCTAATATATTCTAAAAGTTGATTAGTATCTTGTTCCACAGTAAATTCGATTTTCAATTCTTCACCTTTTCCGTAATTACTTTTAATTTGAAAAAATTCACATAACAAAATAAGGGTACTCTAAAACGATAACCTCTTTCTCCGTTCATCAAAGCATTATAAGTAACATGAAGGCATGTTTGATATTCAGTTTTAACGTCACTATTCATTGCTCTTATGACTGCATTAGCATCGTTAGATTTGTTACCTGCTTTTTCTGTAAGTGCTAAATTATGGTTAAGCATATGCTCTCTATATGCTTTCATATAACTCTTTTTAACAAACATTGTTTTAAATCGTTGGTACGCTCGATTATTTATAACGTTATTAGCAGGCATAGAGTTATTTTTTTGATAATTAGGATTTACTCTTATATTTTTGTATATATAAAAAATAAAACCTTCTATTAAACAAAATAGTTCTAATAATGCAAGATCTGCGTGATTTGCCGTTGTAGCAAATCTTGTTTTTGTGTTTATGTTTTTAAATAAATGAACATCAAATTCAAAAATATAATCTTCCGATATTGTCCATTTGTTGAATTTCATAGTAAACATAATTAAACTTTTTCATTCTGAAGTTAAATCAGGAGTAAATTTTTGATAATTGGTCGCAATGACTTCGTCTTGAGCTACAGCAGTCATGATTTTCGTTTAATGCAGCTTTCATTTCTGCACTAATGTTACAGCTTGTCGCTTCTTGCAAAAGACGATTTTCGTTTTCTGCTTTTTGTAAAACGTCATCAATGGAAACGGGACCGTTATGGTTAGGCGTATAACGGTTGCCGTCTCCCGCTCTCATATAATTTGCTAAATAACCCATCTTGATATAAATTTTTTTTTTCTTTAAAATAAAAAAAAACAAGAATAAAATTTTTTTTATAATATTTTTTTTAATTCTATGTATTCATTTTCCGAGTCGAAAGTTTTATTTTTAAATGGTAATTTTTTGTTTTTAACGTCTTTTAAAGCTCGCGTGTAACCAACTTCAATTAAACTTTTTTTATTCATTTTTGCTTTTTTGCTTTTATTTTCAATGTTATTTTGCATATAAGGACTAGATAAAATAGTCTTGCAGCTTTAACTTCTTAAAAACATTGAGCGCAAACGTGTGAAGTTAACGTGACTTTAGTTTTTGATGGGTTTTTTTCAACATATTCTTCTTCAGAACTTTCGCTTTTTTTTCTTCTGAATATTTTACTTTTTTACGTTTTGGTTTTTCAGTATCGTTTTTTTTAATTTTTTAAATGTTTATTTAAGCAGCCGTGGCGCAGTGGTTAGAGTTCTGGCTCAGAACCCAGAGGTTCGAGGTTCGACGCCAGCTCTAGCCCACCAAGCGACATTGGTACGGAAGGAGGCATGAACTTCTTGTTAAATGCTCTACCGCGGTGCTCTATGATAAGACCGTAAGGACTTCTGGGAGCACCTAAATACATACAAAAAAAAAATTGTTCGCATTTTTCATCCAACGTTTATTTTCATAACGTCAATTCCGGTAGATTGTTTTTTTAACTTGAATGTTTTTTTTAAGTTTACAAAAAACAAAAAAAAAAAAAAATTTATTGTAAAACGGTATTATTTTTATTTTGAAAGTACGATTAAAAAAACAGTAGTACTTAAATTGTTAAACTTGAGCTGTTCCTTATTAGTGTTCAAAAAAGTCCATTTGGTTTTTTTCCAATCTTCTACGTTGACAATATCAAACTTTGTCAATTGTCCTTGGTTTTCTGTTTTTCGATTTTTAGTAAAATCGATATTGACTGTTACTTGAGTAGCGTTGTTATAATCTGCCAGATTAAAATAAGAAACAATTTCCGTTTCGTATCTTCTGTTCATGTACATTCCGCAACTGTTAGCTTGATCGCATTTAATAAATAAAAGGTTGTCGGTAGTAATAGGAAAATTAGATACAGAGTTGTTAAAGTTACTTATTTGCATCAAAGTATATCTTTAAAAAGCGAGTTTTTTTTTGAATTTTAAAATCTTGAGCCATGGTATAAATCATATTTTGATCTATTTCTATATTAAACAGATTAATTTTGTTTGTCAAACAGTATTGATCTCTTTGCAATAGTAATGTATAAGGTACAGGATTATTTCCAATGGGTTGATACATTTTTAAAATAATGTTTTTTAAAGGTAAACTGTTAGACCAAGAATTTATGACAGAACCATCACTTTTTTTTTGACGAACAAATTGTCCGTTGAGCAAAGTGCAATAAAATACTAATTCGTTAATGTTGTTACCTTGTAATATAGCTTTTGATTCGTTTAACCACGTTTTATAACTAGGTGTAGAGAACTCTTTCAAAAGCAGCCGTAGTAACAAGAGGTAATTTTAAAGTTGGAGAAAAAATAGATTTAGTTTATTCGCAATAAATCAAAACTTCGATAAATGTTTCTGAATTATATTTAGCAATCAATGTCTAATCTGCCGTTATTATTTTATAAATGTCTTCGGGTAAATTAGATGTAGGAGATGTAGTAAACGTGCTGATTGCTAAATTAACGTTTTGACCAAATTGAGCATGATACGGTGAAATTTGGTTTCCTTTCATTTCAAAAAATGGTGTCAAAGCGAATATGAAATTTGCTTATTTGTATGGCGACATTAAACTAAATTCGAGTGTATTTCATTCAAAAGAAGGTAAGCACCAAAATGTGTAATAACTTTTATTATCATCAATAGGTATACTTATGATCGATGATAAATTGTTTTGATTAAGAATTTTTTGATAAGAGTTGACATTAGTACCTTTATAAACAAATTCATTAAAAGAAAGATTATTTAAATTTAAATTAAGTTAATTGTTTGAAATGTATTGAGTCGTAAAGAAAAAGTTGTAATTTATACTTTCGGTAAAAATATCCAACACTTTTAATTCGCGTTCATATGATTTGATCAACATTAAAAAAAGGTATAGGTAAAGAAGCTATCGGTATGTTTTGTAAGGTAAATATTTTCTTTTGCTTGTTTTAGGAAAAAAATTTGGTAAAAGCTAGCAAACAATTCTGTAGGTTCTATACCAATACCATCTCCAGCAACGTATAGTATTTTTGTTGCAATAGTAAAAGCCGCTTGTAAAAAAATTTTAAAATCTGTCAACATCATTTTTTCGTCTGTATATATATCCATATTGTCCTTAATGCTTACGTGTTCGTTCCAAATTTTCCGTAAAGCGTTTATTTTGATTGGAATATCGGTAGTCAGAGTTTCTATATGATATACATTACCTTCATATTTTAATGTGTTTGTGTTGGTCATTATTTTTAATAAAAAAAAGCAATTTGCCAAGGAACAACGTGTTTCGTTTTTGTTGTTTTTATACTTTCAGTAGTATGTGAAATATTGTTTATGTAAACATCTAAATCGACACTTTAAATATTTGAATCGCTTGTGTTTAACGGTATTTTGTCATAAGGTTTAACCTTAATATGAATAAAGGGTCGTTGCCAACCATCTTCTACATTGTTTAATATGATAGCTCTTTCGGGGTTAATATTATCTATGTTTAATGGAACTGTTGCCGGATATACAGATACATAGATTAAAAACTTTTACTAGAGTGAGTCGTTAATGAAAAATTGAATAAATTATCTAGTCCAGATTTAGAAATATCGTAATTGTATTGTATTAACAATGAAAAATCATGAACAACGTTTTGAGATGCGCTTATTCGGTTTGAAAAAAAAAAACAAAATAAGATAATCCTCGTTCGTTTGATATACTTCCAATATTTGATCTTATAGGGTATAGACAAGAAGGATTATTTGTTCCGATGTCTGTTTTCTTCTTAAAATACCACGCAAATTTATAATTGGCAACATTATTGGAAGAGTAATTTTGTATATATTGTTTGACGTAGTTGTTTGTATCTATACTTAATTTTAAAATGATAGTATTTTCGGTATTAGTTACGTATGGAGATGAGTGTTTGTGTCAAATAAATATTTTAAATTGAAATATTTTTGATTTGTAATATTACTACTTTTGTTTTGATAATTCGAAAAAAAATCAGCAAAAATCAATCTTCTGTTTAAAGTCGTATTAAAAAGTTCTAGTTTACGAATCAAGAAATCGTCTTGATATGGACTTGGCATCGTTACTCCAAAAAGTTTAGCGTAATTGCTAACCGAATACATGTTTTGCAAATGATTATTAGACATGTGTTAGACTGTTAAATTATCATAATTTAGAAACGTGACTCCTGGCAAAACAGAAAAATTGGAATACAAAATAATTTTTTTACTTACAAGATAAAAAGGAATTTTTTGATTCGGATTAGATATCATGTCGTTTTGAATAACTGTCATCATTTGTTTTATAGAAGGTTTCGGTTCCATTCTTGTTCCGTAACTGTTTTCTGTTAACGAAATGTTTTCGTCTATACGTGTTAAATTAGTTGGAACGTCCAAAGATGATAAATGCATAATAGTATTGTTTTTAAAAAAAGATTTATCTAGATCGTTAGTAGATAAGGTTAACTAAAATCGTTCAAAACGTTATAACGAACATTTTCTTGCTCTTTACTTTTAATTTCGCTAAAAAAATACGTACTACAATCATATTTATTTACATCTAAAACATCATCAAATACTAAATTGTTCATTTTTTTTTAACAGTTTTTTTTTTAGGTTTTTGCAAAAATTTCATTCAAGGTTTATAAAAAGTGTCTACGTATTCGTTAAAGTTTTTAAAATAAATGTTTTTATCTTCTTCATTAATAGGTAACAAATCTTTTCTCATGACTTTATACGTTGTACTTAAATCGTCTACTTGTCCTACTTTGGAAATATGAACCGGTAAATAACCTTGCACTGAAGGGTTTGTGCGTTTGCTGACTTTCATGATGATTACGCGTTTTGTCGTGTCCCAATACGGACGGTTTCGTGTACTCGATTTGCTAAAAGTGTCTTTAGCATCTTTTTTGTATTTTCTCAAATAACATTCTGTTCCAACAGCTTAGGGTTTTAATATTTTTAATTTTTAATTTTTGTGTTCTTTTTCTACGCGATGCAACATGTTGGATGTAAAGTCATGTTTGCGTTTTTTGTTGCTTACGTATTGATCAATCATACACAGTGCTTTACCTTTATTGTCATTGGCATCCAGTTCTTTGGGACTTATACCGCTCGATGTTTTTTCTTTCTCGTTTAGTTTTTGTTCAATTTCTTCAATGTAATAACTCCAATTATATATTTTTAATTGACCTTTATCTCCTAATTTTTGATATAACAGTTTTAAACGTCCAATGACCGATTCAACTAAATAGGTTTTTCCGTAATTTTTAGAATGAAAGTAATGTACGTTTTCGGCTTTGCACCATTCTTTCATTTTTGAATTAAAAAATTCTGTACCTTCGTCTGTTTGCAAATATATAAAACTTTTGTCGTCTCGTTTAATGTCTTTAAAAATGTGTCTAAAACTGCTGACCGTTTTTTTGCAGTCTTTTTTTTCATTACTCTTAAATACACCTTGCCCGAAACACCGTCAACTACGACTAAACAAAAATCGGGACAATAACTAGGATTAAAATTAAAACTCTCCGTCTGCCAAATCGGCTTGAAAATACTGATAAGGTTTTTCGTAAGAAAACCGATTCGTTTCGTAAATAAATGGTTTTCTCGGCGCTTAATTTTTAATGTTTGCATTGACGGTTTTTTTAAAAAGAAGAATTTGATGCGACCAAGCAGTAATCATACCGTCTCATTTAGCAAAAACCGAATTTTTTAAAATTGTTTTAAGTTTTTCATAAAATTTTAAATCGCTGACATTTTTTTTCAAAGTATTAAATTGAGACATTATTTTTTTCATTTTTGACAAATTGGTCAAACCAAATAAACGACTAGATAAATCTTCAAGTTCAATTTCAATAAGACGATCTAATTTATCTCTTAATGCGTGTTCCATTTCTTTTTAAATTTCTTTACCTCTTTTTCTTGTCGGATATTTTTTTTCTAACAAACGTTTAGGTTTTATATCGGTTTCTTTGCTAGTAATTGGTGTAGCTTCAATAGGTAAAGCAGTAGCACCGACAGGTTTTTCTTCTTCTTTATATAAACAAGAATCTTCTTTTGGAGTAGAATCTAACCAAGGTTTATCTTTAGGAGTAGATTGAGACAACGGTGTATCGACTAAAGATTCGGGGGTAGGTAACACAGACTTTTTTGAAAAAAATGATTTCTTTACAGGAAAAAGGTTAATATTAATTTTTTGGATGCAAAAACAAATTGTTTGTTTTTAATGAAGTGTTAGATTTTAAAGTTAATGCAAAGTTTTTAATTTCCTTAGAATTAAAAGACTGAATTTCAAAACATTTTTTATATAACGATAAAAGAGTACCCAATCAAAAGAGTTGAAAACTGTATAAAGAACCCATTATTATTATCAATTCGATGATTGTTTTTCTGTTTAATATTGGTTTTTGTATTAAAAAATTGATTCGAGTTGCTTTTAATTTGATCTAAAAAATCTTGCATGTTCGCTTGTATGCAAGCGGTTACTACGTTATCTTTTAATTGTGCGACGTCGTCTACATCTCTATATAGCAAAGAAGGTGGATTCGAAAAAAACGCTTTAAAGGTAAGATATAACTTGTGTTCACCGATTGATGTGCTTTGCATTGCGTTTTCGTTGTAATTATTAATCATTAAATTATAAATATTTTTATCAAGCATGTAAACGCTGTTAGATTAGATGTAATCGGTTAAAATGTTAAAGTTGTAGCCTTAAAATTGTTCTGTCTATTGTATTAACCACTTTTGTCTACTAAAGAATTGCTTTCAAAAAATGCTGATGTCATTACAGTGTAAGGACGACTTGAAAAGGTTTCTTGATATGCGCTTTCTGCTGTCAATTTGTTTTCGTTTTTAAAAGGTATGTTATACTTTTTAAAATAACTCCACAATTTGGCAAAAGTAAAACGTTTAATTGATAATAATCTGCAACCATTCTTAAATTGCCCACGCTTTGAGGCAAGACGAGTAAAAAGTTCGTTAGCGTTTATAAGAATATTGTTTAGGATCTTTTTTGATTTCGTAAGAAGATGCGTTAACGTTGTTTATAATGCTAGCTAAAGATTCTTCAACGTCGACTACGTTATTCAAAAAATGAATATATATTTTTAAATTGTTCAATGTCACTTCTTCACCTCTAGGTTTATAAACGCGTAAAGAAATGCGATTCGATCCAAACGTGTTATTGACTTGACTGTTACGCATGTTTAATAAATTACGAGCTAATTCGGCCATATTTAATCTAGCTAAACTTGCCATGAGTTTAGATACTTCTGCTTCCTTAGGTTTTTCGTAAAAAGTTAAAAATCAAATAAGAGGAGTTAAAAGACAAACTTTTTTGTTAATCGGTTGAACGGTATTTGAAGTAGTTTTCTGTACAGAACTAGGAGGCATGGATTTAAGAGAATTGTTTTCTTCTTGAGGAACATATTTTTTTTTAAATTTCTCATGGTTCTTAAAGTTTCGCTCATGGCTCTTTGGTCGACTTGAGCGTTAAATTCGTTGTATTTGTTTTGACCGATCAACTTGCTAAAAGCGTAAGCGTCACCTCCTACGTTGAGATCCTAAGTTTTCCAATTTTCTTGATCATCAATCAGCGATGTTGTGGAATCACCGTTCAGCTTTGTTTCGATAGGTAATAAATTATTTAATTCTTGTTGAAAGCGCAATTCGTCTTTGATTTGTGCTTCTGCATTTATCGGATCGGCATAGATAAGGGAAGAAGGTAAATTGTATCTTTCGATCAAATGAGAAATGTTAGATTTCATTGTTGTTTCTGGAATGTCAGAGTTTTGTGGACTTGATTCTGTTTCTTCAGTTTCTTTTTCCATTTCGGTTCTTGATTTTTTGTAAACGTCGGTATTGTAAGCATTTTGTGCCAAAACTTTTCGCAAAGCGAGCAAAGGGGAATATGAAAAATCGTATGGTTTATATTTATTCATATTTCAAAATAATACAAATCTTTTTGAGAATACAATTCTTTTTGACAATAGTTGATCTCAAATTGTTGTCTCGACAAGTCATAACAGTTTTTGTAGGTTGTAACGTGTCAAATGAGATTAGAGTGATAATTTATATGAGATTAGAGTGATAATTTATAACGTGTCAAATGAGATAAGAGTGATAATTTATAACTTCGTAATAAAGTTTAAAGCGAGTAGAGTTGAACTATTCTTTTAAAGCGTCGTAATTATTGTAAACAAAATCCGATATGGCTTTGTTTTAGTCTTTCATTTTTTCTTTTTTTAAAATGATTTTTTCCGTTTTCGTTAAATTTGGTATAAGGGTATAAAATTTCTTTAACAGTTTAATTGCTAAACACACGTAATCTTGAATAGCGTTTTTGATTTGTAGTTTTTCGTGATCGGATAAAAGTTCGCATTTTAACATTTTGACAGCGTTAAATCGAGTCGAACTTTCTTTGATCCATATTTTGATTTCGTTTTCGTCTATATCTTTGCGTTTGTTCATTTAAGGTATAAAAATGTGACTGCAAACTGCTAATTTTTGTCTCATGTTTTTTCGTTTTGATGTTTTGAGATTGCACGCTTCGTAATCGCTTTGTAAAAGACCCAACAGTTCTTCGCTGTCCCAATCATTCTGTTAATATGTCATAAGCTTCTAAATTGTCTTTAGTAGAATTGATAATATCACGCCACGTTTTGTGTTGAGATTCGCTAGGTTCTCTCATTTGAATAACAAATAACATTTCTGAATCCGGATATTTGCCATATTGTAAATGCTCGCATGCCATATTGATTTTCCGCTATTTGTAGGACCTGTAATAATAGTGTTTTCAGGATAAACATCTTTTGAAGGTTTAAAGATATTAAACTTGATTTGCGTTGGTGAAACATCGTCTTTGATTCAGGTTCTTCATTTTTACCTTTTAAATAAAAACTGTGAAAACCTTTTTCGTTTAATATTTCTGTTAACGTTCTCGAATCTTTTTTTTCATTTATAGGAGGTTCGTTTTCCACAGGTTTAGTTTCAATTTTTCTTTTTTTTCTTCCAATTTTTTATAAAAAGAATGAAAAAAAAAATGACTACAATTTTTTTATAACAAAATTTTTTAATTAAAAAAAATTTATTTTTTTTACAAATAATTAATGTTAATAATTTTTTTTAAAAATGTTCCTATAAATATCATTGCGTGGTAAACTTTCCAAAACTCGAAACAATTAATCCATTGTTAAATTGTTTTGATATACGCTTATTTTAAACATTTCAAAACATCGATTGATAGTTTTATCGTAATCCAACAAAAATAAGTTGTCGTAGATTAAGTTTTTATTTTCTTTGTCTTCATTCTAATTTTCTTTATTCATGTTTTAATATCTTATAAAAGGCAATTAAAGTTATAATGTATTTATTTAGATTGAGATTGAGGAATACATATATTGCAATTGTTTTTAAAACAACCTACAAAACTTATTTTTTTAATAAAATCAACAAAACAGTCTGTACATTCTAATAAAGGATCAGTTATGAGAAATCGTCCGTTAAGATTAACACATATTAATTTAGAAGTTTAATAATGGCTTTTTTCTCTTTCAGTAATTTCTATCAAATAAAAATTCTCAAAACCAATTTCTTTTAATTTGGTTTCGAGTTGTTTAGCAGATAACATTTAATCAAACAAATTATGTTCCATTTTTTTTACAATTTTTTTTGTTTAAATTAAAATAAAAATTAATTTTTATTACAATTTATAGTTTTTTTAAATCATATAATAAAGGTATTAAAACTTCGCGATTAAACGTAATCATTGTATTGTATCGTTCCGATGATTTTATAATATTTTTTTCAATTTCGAGTAACGTTCATTGCTACAAAATTTTTCGATATCGGGTAAAACTTTTAAATCAGCTTCTCGAATCGGATTTAAGCGATAACAATCGCGTATTTCTGTGAAAAAATCGTCATCAAATTTTTTTAAAAAAATTGATAACGTGTTCTATAATGGTAACGCCTTTAAAATTTAAATCTAATCTGTTTTGTAAAAAAAGTTGTAATTCGTTTTCTAATTGATTAGGTATAATTCTGAATATTTTTTCGGCTCTATGCGTATTAAATCCGTTTATGTAAAGCGTATAACACAATTTGTAATTGGGTAATCTTTTCGCTCTGTTTTTGAGTTCGTCTTGACCTTTATCTTGAATTTCTTTTTTTATTTGGATAATATCTGCGCTGTAACATTTAGGCTCCATAGCAAAAATTTGTCCAATATAAGACGGAGGAGAAACTTCGTTTTAAAAGTGATCGATTTCTTTAGCATATAAAGTCGAATAAAATTTGTGTGTTTTAAGATAGTTAGAATAACCCATCCATTGTTTTCTAATTTGTGAGAAAAATTCTTCTACTTTTGAACGAAAAATTTCTTGCTTGTCGTCTGTTTTTTCAGGAATAAAAAAACAACCTGAATCTGTTTCTGTATCTTTTCAATGTTTTTCTGCGTTATGATTTCTTAACACTTCTCCCAGTTCCCATGCAAAAAGAGTAACGTTAAGTTTGGCCCAAGAAAATGTTTAAGAAGCAACGTTACGCTTTTGTTTGTTTATCAAATTAGTTTTTTCACTACTCACGAAAACAAGACCGTCTTTGTACATGTTTATATCCGATTTCAAAACGTCTTGAAATTCTTCGTTATGTTTTCCGCTAAACATTATAGTTTTTGCTTTTAAGTCAATTAATTTATTAAAAATAAAATTGTTATAATACTCGTCATACGTGATATGTTCAGAAACACATCTGTCTACGCATATTTTTTTTATAAATATCCATTTTGTATCTTTTAGGTCCTATGTTAACAAATATACCGTTTTCATACAGCAAATTTTGAAAATGGATAAGAAACAAAGATTAAATTTTTTCTTCAGAAAGACCTTCTTGTAACAAAACAAGACGAATGTTTTGAAAATGCTTTATTAAATTTTGAAAGGCTTTTTCTTCGTGAATAATATACTGACTCGTTTGTTTGATTGCCGTGTTTTGACTTTTGAACCCAAAATGACTGTTAGTGTTTAATTTTGCTGTAGCGTCTACTACTTTGCCTTCGTTTTGCACGGCTTCTTTTCTTTTTTCAATATTTTTTCTGACCATCTGTTCAGCTAAAGGATATCGTCATAAAGGTAATACTTTATAAATTTTTTCAACAACGCATCCGCAACACGTTGTTAACCATAAGGTATCTAAAAATTCGTTTCATGAGAACTCAATTTCATTAACAGTTTGACAGTTTTATCTTTTTTGATAGTGTATTGTCCGTTTTTTTTATTATTCTTTTAGCTACAATTTCAGTAGGAGAATAATCTTTTAAAGGTATAACATCTTTTTCGAACATAGGTGAAAAGCCGCCTACTTTATCTTGATATTCGGGTTTCATTTTGATTTGAAAATGAACTAAAGCACTTGTTGAAAAACCGTTTGGATTGACTCGATAATATTTTTTAATCCGTTGTTCTAATGTTTCACATTCCAAATCAAAAGAATATATCATTTGAAACGGTAACGGTTTAAGTTGCGCGCCTTCGTATTGTCCATTTTCGTCTAAAAAAAATAAACAACCTTTAATGTTACTTTTCAATCCTAGTTCTTCGATTTTGCTTTCAAAATAATTCGTATCAATTTCATATCTTTGCGAACCGTTTAAAAACATGCCACCTCTAACACTTTTTTCAACCATGCGTTCGTGTTCTTTAGAGGGTGAATATTGAATTTGAATTTGACTCATTGTAGAATTGAGTTTGCTACAATAACTAAAAACACTTAAATGAGGTAACATTTGAAAATGAGTAAACTGAAATGTTTTTTCATCAAAATCGATCATCACAGAACCCAAAACCACAGTATCTAAAACTGAAAAATGTGTAATAAAGATTTTAAAATTTTTAAATTTAAAAAATTCCATAGTTTGCTAACAGTTTCATAAGAAACTTTAATTTTTTTAATTTCGTCCTCTATTGTTTTTGATTTCATTAAATCGTTTTTAGCAAATATTTCGATATAAGGAATTTTTTTGTATTTAATGTTTAAAAGTTTCTTTGATATTTGTGAATAAGGAAACAAAGTTTTTTTAATAAAACAATTTTTGAATTCTTAGTTGTCGAGCAGTTGGTTAATATGCGAATAAAAAGGTAGCAAATAGTGAAACATGCTGTCAATAATTTGATTTTGAGCCTTTTTAGATAACATAATGCTCGCTTGATCCAAACAACAATTTAAAAATTTAACGTGCCTACAATTTTTATGTGTTTTCCAATGCAATTAATATTAAATTTGCTTACAGTTTTAGAAATGACAAACAAATTTTCCATATTGCAATATTTTAAAAAAGCGTTTAAAGGTTTGTCTTCTGTATCTTCTCCGTAGCTATATAAAGGAACATCTAAATTTTTTTTTTAAACCTTAAACAATCATGATACGATTATCAAAAGAAGCGTTGTGGGCAAAGATAGGACAAGTTAATTTACTACTATAACGTGCTAAGTTTTTGTTGCAATAATCGTGCACCAATCCGTAAACTGTACCTGAAAAGTGATCATGATTGATGACCAAGTAATCTTCAAAACATGATTACAATCCGTAACATTCTTTCAAAACGTCATCTCTTCCATTATCATCTTGAATCAGTTCTTTTAATGTTCTTTTTTTTTCAAATTCTCTATTTAACGGTTCCAACATACAATGAAACCAAAAATGAGATGACGGATGATTTAAACGAAACATGAGATGTATAAAAGTAATAGAATCTTTTATTCTCATCCCGCGTTCATATTTCCAATGCACGTTAACTTCGTTAACTCATTTTTGAAAAACTGGAACTAAAAAAAAAGAATCTTCCAACAATTTGATATGATCGTTTTCAAACCATATGTTCATTTGTTGCTCGTTCATAACGAGTTGACTTAAACATTTCATGTGATCAACAAGTTCTAACGAGTTTATTCTTACATAATCACTTAAAAAAACCGTTTGTTATTGAGTGCGGTCAAATTTTTCCCACCATTTGCAACAAATATAAAACAAACTAGATATAATCGTTTTTAATATTCTCCACTTTGTTTGTTATTAAATAATCTTGCGTTGACGGTTTAAACATAAACAATTTTAATTTGCTTACTAGTTTAAAAAAATGATTTACAACTTGCACACGCTTGTCGTTATATATTCTAATTTCGTTATGATTTAAAAAATTTATTTCTGGTTCTTACATTGTAGTCAGTTTGTGACTGTATATATCAGATTTACGAATTTTGTCTGCGGGACATCTGCATATCGCACATAATGCATTTTCTTCCTGCCATACTTTGTCACATCGTCGTAATGTTGCTTCTCTTTCTCTTTTCTACAAATACTATAATGGGCACTACTCTAAAGAGTTAGCGTCCCTTGTGCCATCTACTAAAATTCATTCTCGTGTTACTCGCCATTCAATTAAGTCTCATCCTTTTTCTGTGACTGTTCCTAAGTGCTTCAAAAACTCTTATTCTTCTAGTTTTTTTCCTCGAACATCAGTTCTTTGGAATTCGCTTCCTTCATCTTGCTTTCCTGATTCATATAATTTGCAATCTTTTAAGTCATCAGTCAATCGTCATCTTGCTCTACAGATTTAGTCTTTTCTCTTCCAGTAACTTCCAACTCTTATAGTGGTTGCTTGCAGCCTTGTTGGAAGTGAAGATGTTAAAAAAAAAAAAAAAAAAAAAAAAACTTGACATTTTTCGTCTTCAGAAAGGTTTAAGTTTTGAAAACGAGGTAAACATTTTTCATAGGTAAAACAAACTAAAGTGTCAGCCAAAATTATTAGCTTATTAAATTCGCAAATTAATTTGCTTTTATATTTTTCAACATTTTAGTCATTTGCATCCAATTTTTGTAAAGAAATATTTTCTTGAAAACAAGCAGGCAGTAATGATAAAGGATTCGCTTGCTAACTTTCAATTGTATTTTTATAATAAAATATCCATTGTGTTATAACTTTACCTCTTTCATCTAAACCATAATATTCTCTAGCTAAATTTTCAGATAAACATAGAATAACAATGCCGTGACAATAGTATGAAAGATCTGACAAGGGTTTAACGTGTTCTGTTTCTTTTAAATTTGATTTTTTAACACTTGTTTCACAGTCAAAAGAAATAAAAAAAAGGAAAAACGTTTTGTGAAGTGTTTATAAATTGATCATGAGGTTCACAAAAATGTCTAGTTTCTCCATACACAAATTTGTCAGCTAAATAAAATCCTTTACATTTGTGTTTGATTAATATGAGTATATTTGAGACCGCATTCTGAACATTGATATAGAAGTTTATTGTTACACATAACAGTAAAAAGCTCGTTAAGCATGCTGACAGCGTGAAAAGATTGATTTTTTTTGTACAAACATATTTTTATTGTATTTACTGTTTTTTTACGTTCGTTACCTTGTTTTCTTTCGTCTTCGTTAAAAAATTCTCTCTGAGGATTTTGATCTTCTTTAGTTATATTTGCACTCTTATATACCACTTTTAATAATTCGGAAAGTAAACTTTTGTATTGCGATTTTATTTTAGGATGTAGCAAACAAACGTTTTTATTTTTTTTATTAATTGAAAAAATTTTAATATTTATTCGATCAAAAGTGTTTTCGTATACAAAAGAGTGACACAATTCAATGAGTTCGAGAAACAATAAATTTTTACTTTTTTCTTTTGCGATTTCATATTAGGATGTAGCAAACAAACGTTTTTATTTTTTTTATTAATTGAAAAAATTTTAATATTTATTCGATCAAAAGTGTTTTCGTATACAAAAGAGTGACACAATTCAATGAGTTCGAGAAACAATAAATTTTTACTTTTTTCTTTGAAGTGACTTTATGCGTGTATCCACGAATCGTTTTGATCTTCGATAAAAAATTGCATTATATTTTCTTCAGAATAAAAATCTTGATTTCTTATTAATAACGAAACAACAAATGCTGTATAAAAATAAAGACCATTTTCAAACAAAATACTATAATCTAAAAACATTTTTCTTTTTTGATCGTATGATAATATTTTAAACGAACTACTATTATGATTGTTCCAATAAGTTAAAGAATGAGGACGATACCATTGTTTGTACCATTCGTCATGATTTTTTTCTTTTATATACTCGTGACCTCGCTTATAAAGAATTTGGTTTTTATTTTTAGAATAATATTTTTTTTGCCATTCAATATTTGTTCTTGATTCATCAATAATTCTTCTGGACTAAGCTCAAAAACTTTTTTCTTTAATTTACGATCACATTTACGATAACGTTCTTGTTCCATCAATAATCCTTCTGGACTAATCTCAGAAACTTTTTTCTTTCGTTTACGATCACGTTCACGATCACGTTCTCATCTCATCATTAATTCTTCTGGACTAAGCTCAAAAAATTTTTTTTTCGTTTAACATCATGTTCACGATCACGTTCTCGTTTCATCATTAATTCTTCTGGATTAAGATCAGAAACTTTTTTCTTTCGTTTACGATCACGTTCTCGTCTTATCATTAATTTTTCTGGACTTAGCTCAGAAACTCTTTTATATCCAGCAAGTTCATAATTTTTAAATTTTATTATTGATTTTTCAGTTGAAATGTTTTTACTTTAAAACTAGATAAACGAATTATTCTCCATCCGCTATCATTTTCCAAAATGTTTAAAACTGCACGAATGTTATTGCTTTTAATATATTTCAAATTTACTAATCTTTCTAGTGGTTCTATGTAACACACAGGCGAGTTGTAACATCTTTTTGTAATTTTACAATAACCGTCTTCTGTAGATTTAGCACAAAGTGTTACAAAATTATAACCAATTGAAAAATTTTGAAATAAATTAGCAAATGTTGACGCGTTTTTTGTTTCAATAAGAAAACTTTCTTGTGTTTTTTGATTAATGCGATGAGTAATTTCTTCAGATGTTTGAATTTGAAATTAAATTCAATTTCATCAATAAAACCTTCATCTTTATAGTTGTCATTTACAAAGTATAATATTTCTCGATAAAAACTTTCGTTATCTAATTTTTCTTCAATATTTTTAATTTTAAAATGCATTTTTTTTAAAATTCTAAAAATAGTTTTTTTTATATATATATATAAAAAATATATATTTTTTAAAATGTTAAAAAAATTTTTTCACCTAAATTTTTATAAAAAAAATCACGTCTTTATTACTAGTTATATTTTTTAATATTTTTCTTAATTCTTTATTATTATTATGAATTATATATAGATCGTTTAATTCTTTAACACGTGAAAACGAAACATAAGGTAACGATAAAATAAATATTTTACTGTTAAAATTCAAAACAGTTTTTTTTTAACGTGCAACTTTGTGCTTTATGAACAGTTAAAGAAAATGCTAATTGTAATAGTAAACCTATTCAAGATGCAATAATACTATAAGCACAATTAAAAATGTCCTCTCTCACGTTTTCGATTTTAAATTTTTTACCGTTCATAATAACCCAAACAACATATGTTTCTATAAATGATACAACACCAATCGTACCGTTACATAAACCTTCTTCGACGTTTATATTTTATACAAACATGACTACAGCACCAATTTTAATATTTACACTAATAGGTATTTAAAACGTCGGATTTAATTTTGAATTTTTATTACCACCCAGCAAACATGTAAGCGTTGAAACAACGTTGAAAACCAGTCGCAGCGTAGAAAAAGCGTTACAGTCACAAAAAACAATGTGCTTTCAACGTTGAATCAATGTCTGTTTTTGTATACTAAATCGCGGTAAATTGAAACGTTGAATAAGCGTTGAAATTGTAACGTAATTTAGCCTCTCAAAATAAAACGTTTATTCAACGTGGAATCAACTTACGCAAAAAGCCACTTTAAAAACGTTCCAAAGTATATGCTTTATCAACGTTAAAAACAAACCGCTTTTTAAACGTTACATTTTCAACGTTGAATAAGCGTATAAATGTAAACGTATCTTATCTTCTCAAAAAAAATGCGTTTATTAAACGTTGAAAATATGTACGCAAATAATCACTGTAAATTAATTAACACTTTTTTAATTACCACATTTTCAACGTTGGTTGAAAATGTGGTAATTAAAAAACGTTGAAAAAGTGTTACTATGCCAACGTTAATAAAACGTTGTTTTGACAATGTTGAGGAAGTGGCACATTGAAAATTATTGTCTCAATAACTAGCCATTACAAAAATAATTTGCCTTAATGGAAAGGCAAGGAAAACTTGATAAAATGCATGCATATAGTATAAAATTTTTTTTAATAAAGTTATGTTTTATAGCCTTTTTTATTGCAACTAATTTAAAACTTTAAGATTTTATATCAAAATGTATATAAAGTACATAAATCTCAGGGTAAATTCAATTTATTCAGCTTATTTTTGTCGATGTTTTATTTTGTTTTAAGTTGACGATTTTAATAAAATGCTCAACTTTTTTAAATATTTATTTCTTAGTTAGAAATATAACTTATACATACATACACATACATACATACATATATATATATATATATATATATATATATATAAATAAATATATATATATATATATATATATATATATATATATATATATATATATATATATATATATATACATATATATATATATATAAATATATATATATATATATATATATATATATATATATATATATATATATATATATATATATATATATATATATATATATATATATATATATATATATTTACTTTTTAAATTTAATAATAATCATACTAATTCAACAACATTTTTTAAACATTTACTTTCAGATTGATAATGATACAAGTTTTTTTTTTGATTTAGATTCTGTATCTCAATGATATCCTGGCTTATTGATACGATATCCTGGAAATCCACTCACACACATAAATTTTACTCACACACGTAAATCCTGTATATTCACTCACACACATAAATCTTAAAAAAGATGTTTATATTTTTATCTATAAATTGTAAATTTTATATAAGTAAATTGTATATTTTTTATGTTTTTCATTGTATATTACTCTTTGTATTAAAAATCGACTTTGGAAATTTTGCAAGTGCAGAGTTCAACATACAATTTTGTTTTATTTTCAAATTCAATATACATTATAACCAAGTTTAATCACGTTTAATAATATTTTGCGATATTTTCTCCAGCGCATTTGAGCGTTGATTTAACGTTATATTTCAACCTTTACTCGACGTCTTTGAGTCACGTTAAATCGACGTTTTACTACCAACGTTACAAATCCTTGCAAAATCAACTGCTTTAACAACGTTAGAGTAACGTTTTTTCAACGTTAAGTTGCGGCGCCTATGCAACGCTTTTTAAGTAACGCTTTTTCAACGTTTAGTTGAGACATTTTTGTAACGTCTTTTAGTAACGTTTTTTCAACGTTACGCTACAACGATTAATCAACGTCTTTTTAACAACGTGACATATCTTTGCAAAATCGATTACTTTGTCAACGTTTCCGCAACAGCTTTTGCGACCGGTTTTCAACGTTGATTCAACGCTGACATGTTTGCTGGGCATCTTTAGAATGAAACCAATGTTCATCAGAGGGAATATTCATTAATTAACGCGAGTTCTAAAAATCAACTTCCATATTTGTAAAAAACAAACGTATGTAATTTGGATTTATATTAAGTACAAGTTCAAAATGTCTTGTAATCGACCGTTTTATCAGATACTTTCCCAATTCGTATTTCGTTTAATGCGATAAAAAATTCAATATTTTTTTGTCTAAAAGATTCAGTAAGTTCGATAACATTATACATGTATTTTTTCCATATTGCGGATTTTAAAATATAATCACCTTTAACAGGTGGTAGTTGACTTGTGACTTGTATGACTTGTATCTTAACTAACAATTCGTCATCGCATTGATTTATTTTACATGCTAAATTGTGCAACAAAACAAATTCTGCGTTAAGTAACACACAGGCGAGTTGTAACATCTTTTTATAATTTGCGTTGAAATTTTGTCGATAATCAAAACGTAAAATCAAAAATATTGTACCTTTAATTTGATGAGCCGCTTTTCCTGTAATGGCTGTAACTGCAATATTTTTAAATATTTGATTGCTAGAAGCTATAGCATTAAGTATATAACTCTAAAAAAACTTAATCCTCCATCAAACCATTGAAAAGCCAATTTTTGTTTAGCTAATAGAGTCATTTTTTTATTTTTTTCTGAAAAAAAAATTACAAAAAAAAAATTATTACATATATAATATAACAAATTTATAAAACCACATCATGATTGATATCATTTTGTTATTCGACAGTTCAAATATTATTATTTTTTGTATTTTTTGCTGATTTTTTCTATCGTTTTGTATTTTTATTAACAAATCTATTTCTTTACTAATTTTATTCAATGTAAGCGTTAATATGTTTGTAACTTCTTTACAATTTTTTTCAATTATTATTTTTTTAAAGATTTTTCATGTTCATATTTTCTTCATATATTCATATTTAATATTTTTTTATCTAAAATATTACAAAAATAATATTAATAACAATCAAAAAATTCTTCATCATTTCACATATTAATATGTATAATCATAAAATTCTTCTTCGTTTTCATAATAATTACAAAAATTTATACATAGATCAATATACATTTGTATTTCTTCAATCCATTTCTTTTTTGTAAATTCGTTCATATTTTGATAAAATTGATAAAACATGTTAAAGTCTACATTTAAATGAACATGAAAATTTTGTCTTATATATTGTAAAATCATTAGCAAAACAACACAATGATCGTTAAAAAAGCTTTTTGTTTCTTCAAAAATATTTTCCATTTCAGAAATGTTTCCTTAACTAGAATCCGCGTATCTTAAATATCTTAAAGCGTACTCTTTAATTTCGCCAATGTCGTATTTTCTTTTTCACAAATTTTTTTTAAAAGTATCCATTAAGCAATTAAATTCCAAAATATCATTTGGTTTAGTTTCTGTTAACATCTAAAAAAGTTATTTATCAATTTTATAAATCACAATAATAATATAATTATAAATCACAATAATAAATATAATTAACAATAATATTTATTATTATTATTATTATTATAGCTCATTATTATTATTATTATTATTATTATTATTATTTTTATTATTATTGCTCATTCATAATACTACAAGAATCATTTGTTTTGTAATTATTTGTTCTTATTTTATATAATGTCAAATTTGTTAAATTATCCAAAGCTTCTTATCTTTGTTCATTTTTTTTTATTTATTTAAAAAAAAATAAAAAAATTTTATAATTATATATAATTAACAATAACATTTATTATTATTATTATTATTATTATTATTATTATTATTATTATTATTATTATTATAGCTCATTATTATTATTATTATTATTATTGCTCATTCATAATACTACAAGAATCATTTGTTTTGTAATTATTTGTTCTTATTTTATATAATGTCAAATTTGTTAAATTATCCAATTCTTATCTTTGTTCATTTTTTTTATTTATTTAAAAAAAAATAGAAAAAATTTTATTATTAAAAAAATTACAAAAAAATATTATCCTATATATGCTAAAAAAAATTACAAAAAAATTATATTTGACATATTTCATAATAGCCACTTCGATTCAATCTTCGAACCAATCAGAAAGCGATTCATAATAACTAACCCTTGCTTATGTTTTTCATCAACTTATTTATTAACAGTATCTAACCAATCAAAACAAAAATTAAATAATGTGTAATAAAATATTGTGTGATTGGATATAATAGTGTGCCAATAATTATAAAAATCAATCAACTGAACATCAGGAATTGCAGAAAACTTTTCAGTTATCGTGTCCAAAACAATAATTGTAGCATACGTTGGTTATATTTCTGTACGTTTTTAAAAAAATCAAACCAATGTCTATCTATATTTGTTTCGTTTGTACTTTGATTAATTCTGCATAATCTAAAAGACTGAGCATTGTTTTTCATTTCCATTAAAGTAAATCTGTGACATAGTTAAATTTAAGATAACGATCCACCATATCTATAAACTACAATTAAAGGATATTTTTTGAATTTTAATTCCAAATACTCGATTAAGCTAGCACAAAATAGAATGTCGGAATTTGACTCTAAAGAAGGATCATATTCTAGTCCGTAAATACACTTTTTACAAAAGATAAATGTTCTTTGAAATTTATCATTTACCCGGTTATATTCTACACACTGCCATATTTGTGCGTGATAATAAAAATCTCTTTTTAATTCACGTAAACAAAATTCGCGTAAGCAGCGTCTACCCCATACATGATCATCTTTAAATTGATAAGAAATATGTTCAATATCAAACAACCAAAACTTAAAAAAATAACAACATTTTTTATTAAAAATGAAATGCTCACTTTTATAAAATTTTATAAAAGTGTATAAAAAAACAAAAAAAGAATTTTTAAAAAAAAAATTTTTTTATAAAAAAAAATGAATTGATTTGACAGCATCATTAAAAAAATTCATAACAATTGCGCTGTTTGCGCATTAAATGAAATGGCGAGAAGGTATCAATAGCAAAAAAACCAATCTGGAAACTCTTTACCTTCATCTCTAATTATAGACGAGGAACATTATAAAGACGAAGGTTCAAACACCTTTCTTGTAAATATTTTAAATTCAAAGAGAATCGCATTAAACTCTTATTCCATTGACAAATATTTTAAAAACAGTAAATTTAAAAATTTACTTGACCAACCACAATTGTGCCAATTTCACTTGAATAAATTTGACAACATGGGAAAAGATCGTCTTGACGAAAACGTTATAGCCGTGTATTACAAATCTAAACTAAAAGTTTTCTTACTCGAAAGAGACGTTAAACCTTTTGTTCAATTTGAAGGTGATCGAACAGACGGGTTCATTGATACTTTTACAGCAAAAACATCACCTACCGCTTTAACTATCATAGAAAAACTAGATGGTGTTTTAAAAAAGAAATCTTTTAAAAGAAACATTAAAGGAATCATAAAAGGTGGCATGTCTGACAAAAAAACATTATTTAATAATAGTTTACACGCCATTGTAACATTATTTATTTCAAGTTTTTTTAGTTCAGAAAAAGAAGAATAAATGTGTACTAACGAATCTTTGTCTCATTGTTTTTTGAAAGATTATTTTATTGGAGTTTACGCTTTTGACGAGTTAAGTCAAACTTGAACTCACGTTAACATTATACAACGTATGGTAAAAAACGGGTTTTTTTTTATATACAATAACGAAAACTAGCAAAGAAAATGGAGAACATTGGAGACTTTTACTTAAATTAGACCCTAACTTTTTTTTTTTGCTTTGACAGTTTAGGTACTGAAAGCTGTTTATGACAAATTCCACTATTTTTAAGGAGTAATAGACATTTGTTTGAAGCTGTTGAAGAAATACAAACTAACATACAAATAAACACTTTAAACATTAATTATAATGAAATTGAAATAAGTTCTTACATGCGACAAACTCATTATTTTCCTTGCGAGTGGACATCCGATAATCATGAATTTTATTGGTTTACAAAATTTATATTAAAATATAGTTCGATGGCTGGTCAACAAACTATTTTGTTTTCTTATAACAAAACTTGCTTTCAATGGGAAAACAACAGTTTGTGCGGACCTTTTGCTGTTTGTTTTATATCGTTGTTACCAAACTATCTTATTGGACAAATTTATTTACCTTTATTGTGCAGATTATTGAACTATCACTTCTATGAAGTTTCAAGTCTTCATGCTTCCGAACTAGCTCAGATATATTTGCTTTCATTTTTTCACTTTATTAAAACTAAATTATTAAACATTGGATGTTACTGCTAAACAACTTTTTGAAAAAGACATGAAGCTACTTCTCTATTTAAGAAAAAACAAGAGTCTCGTACGTAATTATGTAACAATGAAAACAATGAAAATTCCTGTAGAAAATGATTTTTTTAAGAATGAGATCATGACCAACAACAAAATTAGAAATTTTTTAAACGATTCTAGATTATTGAGAACAAACAATGAATGTCAATGGGATAAAATATCTATCCAATATATTAATGCTATTAGGGACATTATAAACGAAGAAAACCTTTCTTTAAAACGACACGAAAATAGGAACGATATGTATTTTTTCGATTACAGAAGAATAAAAGATATAAACAATTTTATTGATGTTCCTCTTGATGATGTCGTTACAACAAAAGCAATAAAAACTCGCTTTATTCAAAATTTAATATAAAAAAAAATGCTACCTGCTACAGATATGCAAAGAACAGATTTGTACAAAATTAAAGACTGAGCATTGTTTTTCATTTCCATTAAAGTAAATCTGTGACATAGTTAAATTTAAGATAACGATCCATCATATCTATAAACATTTTTTCAGTTAAAAACTTAAAACATTTCATCATCCAATCATTAAAATATTCAATATAATCGCAATAATCAGCTAAATCTGTTGCCGACCATTCACTATAATCGTAATCATCTGACATTTTTTTTGGAACTAATCTAAAAAAATACAAAAATATTTAACTATCATATTACAAATTAACAATTAAATTTACAATTGTCTTTATCAGACTTATTTATTGTTCACAGTGAATGATCTATTAAACATAAATAACACACTTTTTCCTCACACCAAAAACAATAGTGTAAACAACGATTTAACTTTTGACATTTTTGACAGGTAAGAAACAAAGCTAATTCGACTTCATCCAATTTTTCCAATTCTGTTTTTGTTAATGGGAAAAACTTTGTTTCTTCTTCTTTTGAAATTGACTTTCCTGATTCAATACTTTTCCATAAAACTTTTTAAATTTAAACAACTCTTTATTTGGTTCTATACAACAACGTTTTCTCTCTTCCTCAATTTCAATTAATAAATTTATTATTTCTTGAGTAATTTTTCTTTTTCATAAGGTAATTTTCCTTTTTCATTAAATCTAAACATTCTTTTTTTAATTTGGTCATCGTTGTAAATGATTTTTCATATTCTTCATGCACAATTGCATAAAGAGTATTAAATCTTCCTAAACTCATCTTGGAGATGCTTTGAATGATTATTTCTGAAAGAAACTTGTTCCTTTTATACAAAACATAACACAATAAAATTCTTTATTTAGATACAATTAACATTTTTTTCTTTTATATTACCTTATAAAGTAAAATATGATATCATAAACGAATAAAATGACACGTTGACAATTTTTTTATATAAACTTGTTTTGATCTTGTTTTTATTTAATCTCTATTGTTTAAAAATGATATATAACCAAAAAAAATTACAACAAAAATATTAAAACATTACAACAACAAAAAATGCAAAACGAAATTCAAGTCAATTATTGCAATCTTATGCAAAATTATTTAAAATATGGTGATATGGCAGCTGCTACACTGTGGCATATTGCTTTGGCAAACAAAAAAGATTAAAAAGTAAATCAATATTCTAAAGTTCCCGTAAAACCTGTAGAACAATTTAACTTAAAAAAAAAATTGGTTTATTCAAACAAAACTAAAGAAGAGGTTATATTGTTACCAGCATCTATTCGAAAACAATGTTCCCTTGCAGAAGATGCGTGTAATTATTTGTATAGAGCAGAAATAAAGTTAAACAAAGACGATACCCATTTCAAAAACAAAACTGGAGAAGAGGAAATTACATTTAATGCCATTTTAATTACAACGCAAACCAAATTAACTAAAAAACCTTTAGAATCCATGTTAGAAAAGGTAGAACAAATACAAAACAGTGGATATAATTATGCTTACAGCAAAAACAAAGTATTAAAATCTCAACCTATTACCACTTTTAACGTACGAATGTTAAAAGGGGAAGAAGAAATTTAATATACAGAATTCGATAGACAAACTTCTATGGAACCTGTTATGATTAACACTTTATTTAAAAACCCTCAAAAACAAGATCTTTTAATCAAAATATGGAAAGAGCGGCACAAGGTTTAGCTGCACAAGAAAGTAAAGAGTATAAAAAATCAAAACAAGACGAAACTAAAGACGATAAAGATGATGATGAATAAACTTTTTTTTTATGAAAAAAACCTGTATTTTTTATCTATTTAAAAATTTAAAAAAAACCAGTTATTATAAAAAAACATGTTTTTTGTTTCCTCATAAGGTTTTAATATGCGGTCATGCAGATTAACAAAAAATATAAATACAAATCAATATTTTTATATATCATTTCAAAAAAAAAAGACTAGCAAGCAAGTTGAACAACTTTTAGAAAAAGCGGTAAGGTTGTTTATCCAGACAACGTACTTCATCCTATGTGACAAGAATTTCATCATTTAAAAAACAGTTTTGAAGATTGGAAAATTATTGTAAACGATTGCTTAACTAAATGGAATTTACAACTGTTATTACCAGAAGAAGAATATTTTGATTTGTATTTCATTTTATCATCAAAGACTATCGAAATCATCAAAATTTATTTCAAAAATCTACGAGTCATTAATTTCAATTTTATAAACAAGGACCCAAATGGAAATTAGACATGTACGATTTTAGTAAAATGATTAACGATGATTTTTTAAAATGTACAGAAAAAAATGTAGATGACAGATACATAAAATTGAAAGATAAAACGGAACAATTTATAAAAATATACAAAAGATATTATCGATGCTATATAGAAAACAAATGCACGTCTTGGAATAATAAAAAAAACTTTAAAATATCATTTTTTGTTTCCCTATTTAATCAAAGATCATTTAAACGAATACGACTTATTCAAGCATAACAGTTTAAATTTGTTGGAAGATTATCCTTCTTGTATACAAAGATTGGTGTTTTTGTATAACAATAAAATATTTCAAAACAGATTTTATACTCTTTATACACCGTCACCCATTTATAACTATTTTAAAGTTGAAAAAGTAAAAACTTTTAACGATAAAGTCTACATATACAAATCGTTTAATCAATGTAATTTTTACGAAAAATCAATTATGGAATTGTTTCCTAATGCTAATTAGTTTTATTTTTTTAAAAGAAATTTTACCAATTCAAAAATTTTAAATAAACGAGACAATCAACTCTACGATGTTATTAAACAAGACATTGTAACGATAAACCTAATCACAAAGCTGAACATTTTAATATGTATTATGTAAACCCAAAGAAATGTTAAAAAAAAAATATATATCTTTTTATATTTACTGTATAATATGTTTTATTTACAAGATATACATTATCAAAACAATTACAAGTTGTTTTATTGACTTTTTCAAAATAATTATTCTCACGTATCAGATAAACCAACTCTTTATACTCTTCTCCTTTTTCATCATTTCCTTTTGCGTAATATATAAAGTCTATTAAACAATTTTTTAACATCTTGGTCCCATATTTTGCACAATGTTCCAAATGTTATATTTTAAACATGTATTCGTTTTTAAAATGAGCGTTGTACATAGGTTCATCGTAAAAATATTCCATTAATTCCACTCTGGAAAATTTTAATATGTTTAAATCGAAACTTTAATCTCCATTTCACCTCCTTTGAAAAAAACTACATTTAAAGGATATTTTTTGAATTTTAATTCCAAATACTCGATTAAGCTAGCACAAAATAGAATGTCGGAATTTGACTCCAAAGAAGGATCATATTCTAGTCCGTGAATACACTTTTTACAAAAGATAAATGTTCTTTGAAATTTATCATTTAACCGGTTATATTCTATACACTGCCATATTTGTGCGTGATAACAAAAATCTCTTTTTAATTCACGTAAACAAAGTTCGCGTAAGCAGCTTCTACCCCATACATGATCATCTTTAAACTCTTCACCTTCATCTCTAATTATAGACGAGGAACATTATAAAGACAAAGGTTCAAACACCTTTCTTGTAAATATTTTAAATTCAAAGAGAATCGCATTAAACTCTTATTCCATTAACAAATATTTTAAAAACAGTAAATTTAAAAATTTACTTGACCAACCACAATTGTGTCAATTTCACTTGAATAAATTTGACAACATGGAAAAAGATCATCTTCACGAAAACGTTATAGCCGTATATTAGAAATCTAAACTGAAGGTTTTCTTACCCGAAAAAGACGTTAAACCTGTTGTACAATTTGAAGGCGATCAAACAGACGGTTTCATTGATACTTTTACAGCAAAAATATCACCTACCGCTTTAACTATCATAGGAAAACTAGATGGTGTTTTAAAAAAGAAATCTTTAATAACAAACATTAAAGGAATCATAAAAGATGGCATGTCTGACAAAAAAACATTATTTAATAATAGTTTACACGCTATTGTAACATTATTTATTTCAAGTTTTTTTAGTTTAGAAAAAGAAGAACAAATGTGTACTAACGAATCTTTGTCTCATTGTTTTAATAATGAACCCTTTTTGAAAGATTATTTTATTGGAGTTAACGCTTTTGACGAGTTAAGTCAAACTCGAACTCACGTTAACATTATACAACGTATGGTAAAAAACGGTTGTTTTTTTTATATACAATAACGAAAAAAAAATGGAGAACATTGAAGACTTTTACTTAAATTACACCCTAACATTTTTTTTTGCTTTGACAGTTTAGGTACTGAAAGCTGTTTATGACAAATTCCACCTTTTTTAAAGAGTAATAGACATTTGTTTGAAGCTGTAGAAGAAATACAAACTAACATACAAATAAACACTTTAAACATTAATTATAATGAAATTGAAATAAGTTCTTACATGCGACAAACTCATCATTTTCCTTGCGAGTGGACATCCGATAATCATGAATTTTATTGGTTTACAAAATTTATATTAAAATATAGTTCGATGGCTGGTCAAAAAACTATTTTGTTTTCTTATAACAAAACTTGCTTTCAATGGGAAAACAACAGTTTGTGCGGACCTTTTGCTGTTTGTTTTATATCGTTGTTACCAAACTATCTTATTGGACAAATTTATTTACCTTTATTGTGCAGATTATTGAACCATCACTTCTATGAAGTTTCAAGTCTTCATGCTTCCAAACTAGCTCAGATATATTTGCTTTCATTTTTTCACTTTATTAAAACTAAATTATTAAACATTGGATGTTACTGCTAAACAACTTTTTGAAAAAGACATGAAGCTACTTCTCTAATTAAGAAAAAACAAGAGTCTGGTACGTAACTATGTAACAATGAAAACAAGGAAAATTCCTATAGAAAATGATTTTTTTAAGAATGAGATTATGACCAACAACAAAATTAGAAGTTTTTTAAACGATGCTAGATTATTGAGAACAAACAATGAATGTCAATGGGATAAAATACTATTCAAGATATCAATGCTATTAGATATATTATGAACAAAGAAAACTTGCTTTAAAACAATACGAAAATATGAACGATATGTATTTTTTTGATTGCAGAAGATTGAAAGATATAAACAATTTTATTGATGTTTCTCTTGATAATGTCATGACAAAAAAAGCAATAAAAACTCGCTTTATTCAAAATTTAATATAAAAAAATGTCAACAACAGACGTGCAGAAAGTAGCTTTATGCATAATTAAAGAAAAATTTATGGAAGAAATATGCGAAAATTGTGCAGGATATGAAAAAATTTATATTAGTCGAATAAAAGATCCAAAACTATTAAATGTATTAAAACTATGTAAAGCTAACGTATTCAATGATGAAGTTTGGTTATCTTGTATGGCCAATTTGAACAAGTACAACGTTTCAAAGAAAATAGCATTTCCAATAAAGACTAATAAACTAAAATGCGACATTTGTCAAGGAAAGCAAAAATTGTTAGTAAAAAAGTCTAAGAAACACAATACACAAGAAAAACAAATTAAATTTACTTTGTATTTTATTACTGCTTAAATAAATATTTTTTACATAATAAAATAGTGTAATATACTTCAAAACTTTTATCCGCAGGTTTATATATGTTAACGGGTGGTTGAGTTGCAACTGTTTTTGTTACAGTGGGTGTTGATTTCTTTCCTTTCCATGCCTTTCTTAAACTGTATAATAACGAACCCGCTTTTAAAACATTAGTTACATTTTGAGGTGTAACGTAGTCTGATAAACCACGAGCGCGTTGTTTTCGTTTAACTTTACGAGTACGTCTTTTTTTTATTCGCATTTTTCTAACAACCATATTGATAATGAATCCTTTATAACTGATGCAAATTCATCATATCTCATACTAAATGGTTTTTGATTTTTAAGCATTTCATCTTCATATATAATATCATAAATAAAATTAATGTTAGCTACATCGTTTGAACGAGTTACTTTTATTTGATTGCTACCGTCCAAGCAAAAAAATAACTCGAAATTTCCATTTACATCTTTCAAACTATCGTTTGTTTGAAAAGTTTCCAATTTTTTAGCATTATAAAATTGTAAAAGACAAATTTTAAAAGCATTTGCGTCCATTTTTTTTTAAATTAAGAAATAAACTTTTTTTTATTCTTTTATATATACTTTAATATATAAAAAATATCAAAAAACAACAGTATTAAATATATTATTTTATTGTAGGTAATTCATAACCAATATATATATATATATATATATATATATATATATATATATATATATATATATATATATATATATATATATATATATATATATATATATATATATATATATATATATATATATATATATATATATTCCCTTACTATATATTCCCTTACTATATACAATATATATATATTCCCTTTGTTTACATGACTAATAGTATATAATCCAGAACGTACTTTATAATCAATAACAAATCCTCCTAAAAAAGTAGAAATGTCTGTATGTCCTTCTTTTCTATTTCCACTTATTATCTGACGTAGATATTCATTAAAATATTTAAAAGTTAAGATATTTTCGCCATAACTTGTTACATCGGCTTTTATATTATTTAAAGAATATACTCCCATATCTTTAAGTATTAGTTTATAAAACTCCAAATCTTCTTTAATAATATTAACGTATGCGTTAGTATAACAATTATTACATTTTTCTTTTTTGTGATATCTTTTAGCAGCATATTCGCAATAACTTTGTTTAAACAAACATCCTTCGCTGGATGTCACTTATGTTAATAAAATTTATAAAAATATATCTTTTTGTACGTTTATTACGTCTGTGTCCCCTTCTCATTTTTTTTTTTTGACTTGTAAAAAAAACTTTCACCCGACACTGTCCTTACTTAACCTGTCTTACCTAACTTATTTTATTTTTCTTAGTAGGCCTAATTATTAATTTTTCTCTGTTGTTTTTTTACCACCGGTTGTTTATTATCTGTATTTTACTTACTTACTTAACCTTACTTAGTCTATTATTATTGCCTTACTTATGCCTGCTCACCCATTCGTACATACACGCTCAGGACTTACCGAAAGTATGAGCTCTTAGTGGGGACAATCATCAAGTATCAATGATACTCAATGTGGTTGAAATATAGGACTCACCGAAAGTATGAGCTCTCAGTGGGGACAGTCATCAAGTAACAGTGGACGCACCGTAACAGTGGACGCACCGGCTTTAACATTATATGTATAAACACATTGAGCTTTCGCTCAATGTGTTTATACATATAATGTTAAAGCCGTAAAGTTATAGAGAGATTCGAACGCTAGACGATCGGTTAATGGCGGTTTACAACTTAGTGCGGAAATGATACGATGCACTAGGCTACGTCGACGTATTGTTTAAGCGTATTTTGAATTCATTTAAATTGTCATTTTAACACTTTACGTAGAGATTTTTTTCTACACAGAGTTTTTTTAAAGTTGTTTACGCGCATTTTTTAATTAAAATGTTCCCTATATAATCCTACATAAAAAGCAAGATTAAAAGTTTCTAAATATAACTTGTTTGTCACAAAATTATTTTATTTTACTTAATCTAAAAAGATTAAATATATTTATATAAAAGCTGCATTTTTTTATACCAAAAATCAAATGGCAATAACTAAACAAGTAACAAGAAAAAATATGGAAACAAAAAATATTGAAACAATTGTGATCAATGACGATCAAGAACTGGAGTTTGCGCCAATAGATTTAACCGCGGGTGAATTTCTAAAAGTTTTAGATAAAAAAACTGTGGACGAAATTATAAAAGAAGTAAAAGAAAAAGGTTCAATAGAAGATAACGTACATTTACAAGTTAAAAAAGTAAGATTTTTATATAAAAAAATTAATCTTTTTTTTTAACTTGAAAAAAAAAAAATTTTTATTATTTTTTTTAGAAAAAAAGCAAATACAAGTTGAAGAGAAATCGAGAGAGAAAAAACAATTATATTTTAAAAAAAATTAAAAACGATATTATTTATTTAAATCATGTAACATGTAAATAAAATTTTTTTTTACTTTAATTATTTTTTTTTCTTTGCTTTTTTTAACACTTTTCTTTCGTGTTTAAGATTAACATAAGCTTCGTTTGTTAATTTCCATTGTTTTATTTTCTTCCAACGCGTCCCAATTTGCGATTAGATTTGTTATCTTTATATTTTTTTAAATTTTTTGTAAACATATCAATATATTTTTTACAATTGCTTGTTAACCCTCTATTTTCTGTTTCAGTATGTTGTGAATAAGTTGTAGTACGTACAAAATCAATTTCATTATCTTGAATAGGTTTTCTAGGTGTATATCTTGTGTGAGGCATTTTTTTAATATTTTTTTGTTGTAAAAAAAATATATATTTATATAATATCATATTTTTTATTTTTTACAGATTTAATTATATAAAATAAAAAAAGTGAAAACGAATTAACAAATAACAAAGTCATTCTATCTTGAAGCCTATTGGCAACAATTTACTAATTATTTGAATATGCATAGCTGTGTTATAGATGCCATTGACAACGACTACAATAGAAGTTATTTAAAAATATGCCGAGTAATTACGCTATTTTTTCAAGTTAATCTAGAAGAAAAATTTAATCCGCAATTTATTTTAAAAACATTGCAAACATGGTTCAATGCGGAACAACAAAAAAGTAATTTTAAATTAATAAACAATCTGAATGAATTAATTAATAAAGTAAGGAACCGTGTAAAAGATCCCATGGATTATTAATTTTTTTTTTTATATTGTATAACATATTGTAATTTTTTTAAATTAACTAAAATAAAAATGGAAGCCATTTATGACAACGTGAACAAAGCCATCTACAGATATGGCAAACCTGAAACGAAAACAAAAGAACAAATAATACCATACGAAGCCATATTTGTTGATGGTAACTTTATCTTTAATTTAAAAAATATAGACATTTTGATGATAACAACGATGATAAGATGATAACGAGGAAACTATGGAAATAGACAATATAGATTTTTTTAAAACTTAAATAATTTTTTTATAATATGTTAACCATAATTAACCATAACTTTACCCATAATTTTACATATTATTACCCATAAAATTTTTAATTAAATTAACTTTTTTTTAAAAAAAACATATTATTTTATTACTTTTTTAGCAACTATTTATAAAAAAATGGCTGAAGCTATGGATAAAGAATTTTGTTGTTATTGCAAATTACCCTTTACTATTGATCAACTACTTAATCATCAACTATAATGTAAGTCATCACAAGACTATGATTGTTTTAGTTGCGGAAAAAAAACCAAATTGACAAACTTCGGAACACGAATGTGAACTTTATCACGAAGAAAAACACGTAGAAAAAAATCGTACTGAATTATGTGTATTTTGTGGAACTCAAATTCAAAAAAGCGACTTTGATCTACACGTTATCGATTGTTTACATCATTTTGAAAACCAATGGAAAGAAGTAATGGAAAGACAAAAAAATGTTATTATGAATCAAAAACAAAGTTTAACTTTTTAAACATGACTACTAATAACATTCTAAACAGTTTAGAAGCTGTCAACAATCAATTGAAAACTTTAACTAAGCGAATGAATAACGTAGACTTGGAAATGAAAAAATTGGATGTTTTAACTAAACGAATGGATAACGCAGACTTGGAAATGGAAAATTTTTTGAATAAAGACACATTGGAAAGAGATTTGAAACTATATGAACATATACTAAACTATAATAAAGATAACAATAAAAAATCCATGTCTGATAATTTGATAATAGAATTGGACCAAATGGATTTGAGATTGCAATCTAACGAACCTTATCATACTCAACCTTCTTATTCGCTTGACGGTTATTTGTACCGAATAAAAATTTTAGGTTAATGTATTAAAGAAGATAAAATGGCTATTTATTTTCAACTGATGCAGTCTCCAATGGATCATTCTTTAAAGTGGCCGTTTATGAAGACTGTAACATGTACAATTAAAAACGATAATTGTACATTTAATTGTACATATAAATGTAATTGTATTGAAAACACAAAAGCCGATTATAGCGAACCGTTTAAAGAATGTTTTGAAAAACCTGCTCAAGCATATAACCGAGCTGTTGGAACAGAAAGTTTTGCAACACATGAACAACTAAAAAAACATTATATAAAAAATAATAAAGTTATTATACACGTTTCTTTTATATAAAATGTTATGTTTTTTTAATATAACTTTGTGTTTAATATGTATTTTTTTTTAGACTAAAAAAAAGTGAACAGTGCAATCATGAGAGAATTGGCTGACTACATCACTACGTCTGATGTAAAAAAATTAAAAATGTTTTTAAAAATTCCTTACGGTATAAAAGAAAAAATTAAAGCGGACTAGATTTGATGGAAAACATCCAGTGCAAGGATTTTGTAAATGAACACTTTGAATATAAATCTAACGAAGCAAAAATAAAACTTATTTTATATTTATTAAATGAAATTAGTAGAAAAGATATTTATAATAAGTTTATAGTTAAACTAGAAGAACCTCCATCATATGAAGAAGGTTCAAATCCTCCAGAGTATACAAAAAATCCAAGGTATTTTGAACAGATGAAAGATCATAGATATCCGTCATATAATCATCCAACGTATTATCCGCCTGAAGCTATTAATTTAAAACGAAAAGAACTTTTTAATTATTATAATAAAAAATAATTTTTTTATTTCATTAATGTATATTTGTTTTATAATAAAATATGTAATTTTTTTCTTTTAATTTGTATGTTTTGTTTATGATCTTTATTTTAAACCTTGTTATGATTATAAATATGATTTTATTTAGAATATTAAGAAAAAATTCAATTATTCGTGCAAGAATACATCAAGATTTAAAGAAATTTTTTCAATAAAAAAAGACCAATTGAAAGATTTGTGGTGTAAAAACGATGAAATGTGGTATATATGGAATCGTGAATCATGGACTTTAAAAGATTTGTGTAAAAGAAAATTAGCTTCTGAAAAACTGTTACGAATAATTATACCAAATTTACGTAAACAAATTAACAATTTGATGCGTTCGTTTTTTCAAAATAATCAAAAAATTTTATCACAATATTCTGTTTACAAATCACACGAAGACGATTGTTTTGATTTAATTGACAACCGTGCATTAATTAGATCGTTTTATTTAGATATTCAAATATCAATTGTTGATAATATATATAAGCTTTTTCTAAATACTTATTTTATAAATTGTTTTGCTGTTACTAAACAACACAAATTAGTCATGAAATTTTTTTTTAATATTTATATGGAATGTATAGATTGGTTATTTAAACAACATGAATATGTTATTAATCCTTATTTTAAACCTAATAGAAATAATATGTATGATTTTATTTAACTTTTTTAGAAATAATAAAAAAAATGCATTTAATTTAATAAAGATCATTTAAATATTGTAAAACAAGTATTATCAAAATAAATTTTTTTCTTTTTTTTAGATTCATAACAAAAAAAAAATGAAACTTGTTAAAAACGGTCAAACAAGATATGTCAGTTACAACCCTCAAGAAGCGAGAATACTTATAAAGATAGCAGAAGAGCAATACGGAACCGATAGTTGTAAAGTCTTAGCAGAATTTCAACGTATTGGTGTTTTTGTAGACGAACAAATTCAAAGACGTACAAATAATTTTACAAACAAAGAACTCTTTAAACAAATCAATAACAATTTTGAAAACTGTTAAAAATTTAGTATGAGAAAAAACCAAATTTTTACACTAATAAATTTTTTCATTCAATATATTGTCTCTTTCATTTTTTATAATATGATAACATTCCAATACATCTTTTTGAAAATATATTCCTTTAACTAATCCTTTACAATAATAACACATATTTTTTTATACAATTTGTCTATACATGTAAAATAATAATAAATGTCTTTAACACATCAAGACAATGTTCAATGACTTCACTATAGTTATGATAACACGTGTCGGAATAAAATACGCGATACGGAAGACATTTAAACAACATATCAAGAACTTTCATCAACTTTATTTAATATGTCTTTATAATTTTTGGATCTTTAATATAAAAACCGTATACTCTTTAACAACTATCCGATTCACTTTATTCGGCTAAGAGAACTTTATCCATTGCAATACCTTGATTTAAATGTGTTTCCTGTAAATATTTTTTAAATATATTTTATGAACAATGACAACAACCGCGGCACCGTTTAAATAACTCTTGCACGCATGGGCACATGTTTGTTGCACAACAATGATTGTGTTCACTTTCTTCTTCGCATTGGCAACATCCAAGACATAATACTCGTCTCGGCGTATCAAAATATCTCTCATTTCTGTTCATTCTATTGTCATTATCTAAATGTCGATCAATTCGTATCATGATTCGATTTAGTATACAAACTTGTTCTAAAAAATTATTTTAAACTATTTTTTTTTTTAAATTAATATTTTGTTTATAAAAATTTTTTAAATTACCATCGTCTATTTCTAAGATATTGTCAAATAACTCCAGTACCTTCATACAAATGTTCATCTGGTCTATCAAGTGCTCTTGTTTCCACCACTTGAGGAATATAGATTTGAGGTGATTTGTATATATTCTCTGGAACATATGGTTTGACAACCTAGAAAAAAAACACAAACACTCCAAAAAAAAAAAAAAAAAAAAAAATACAAATTATTTTTTTTAAAAAAAACAAAACTTACAGTTACAGGCTTATCAAAAAGTTTTCGCTTCACTTTATTTCTTTTACTTTCATCCGTTTTTTTTTTTTACTTTAGGCATTTTTTATCAATGGATTTAATTTGACAAAATATTTATATTATATATATGTATATATATATATATATATATATATATATATATATATATATATATATATATATATATATATATATATATATATATATATATATATATATATATATATATATATATATATATATATATATATATATATATATATATATATATATATATATACATGAGTGTGTGTGTATATATATATATATATATATATATATATATATATATATATATATATATATATATATATATATATATATATATATATATATATATATATATATATATATATATATATATATGTATATATATATATATGTATATATATATATATATATATATATATATATATATATATATATATATATATATATATATATCTATATATAAATATATATATATATATTGTTACGCTATGATTTCTATAACAAAAAAAAGGTTTCTTATATATATATTTTTTGTTACGCTAGATTAATTTTAAACAATAAAAAATCTTTTTTTTTTAAAAAAATAAGATTATTTAAGATTATGACGTTATCAGGTTAGGAATTGGAATCACAACTTAATATTGGAGAATGGTCCATCATCAATCCACCACCGAAATTGCGTGACAAACGAGGTGCATTGTTTTTTCCGCAAATCATGCCAGTAATAGCTAAAACCATCTGGTCCATCAAGATTAAACTTCTTTTCGTCAGAAAATACGACATGTTTCCATTTTTCTCTAAAATCCATATATTTTCTGGCGAATTCAAGTCGTGCTTCTTTGTGTATTTGCTTTAAACATGGTTTTTTTACTGGTTGTTGCCATTTTATATTATCAGATCTTGACAATATTTGTTGAACACGTCTAGGAGTGATTGTCAAACTTAATTCTGATATGATTTGACTCGCAGTTAACTTTTGTTTTGTCGCTAATTGTCGAATTTGTTCCACGTTCTTTATTAGATAACCCGGAATCCTTATATGCATTAATTAAACCTTTTTCATGGTCATTTTAAAATCTTTACATGTGCCATTTCACTAAAAATATGAAACATTGAATTTTAAATTTATGAAAAATATTTTTATAAGTCAAATATGAAATTACTTACAATTTAAATTGATTTTTTCAACACCAAAACTAATAATTATATCTCAAATTTAATAAAACAGAACTGCATCTACAAACTTCGCACTCAATTAAATCAAATAACTAAGTTTTTTTATATAAAGAAATGATAAAAACAATGATATCAATTATCTTTTAATTATCAATTAACAAACAATGGTATAAATATATCACATACAGAAATTTCTGAATAAACGTTTAATTAAGTTTCTATAATGAAAAATCTGATAAAAAATTGTGTCCGGCTAAGAAAATTTCGTTCACTGTATTTTATTTTCAACACTACTTAATTTATCTTTAATAAAAAACTGCACAATTATTAGTTCGTCGCATAGAAAAGCACCATCAATTTCTGAATTTGTATTTTTTATGATTTTGTATTAATTTTTCTTGTAATTGTGTTTACACAATTTTAAAAGTTCATTCTTGAAAGGCAAATTATCAAAATTAAATATAAAACTCCATTTATTTACATATTCATTATGTCGTTTAAATCTTTCATTTATTGACGACAGACATGTATCTAATTTGAATTGGTTCGTCAGCATCATAATGACGTTCACTCGTCCCACTATTTTAAGCTTTTAAATATTGCATCGATGTTCAACTCATCAGCTAACTCTTTGGCATCAACCGTTGCTTGTTTAAAGCCAAACGTTCTGTAATTGTGATGCATTTTTTCAACAATAAATTGTGATGCATTTTTCAACATTTCAGCGCACTGTACTAGATCCATGCTTTGGCTTGCATTGCTTTACTAACAACGTTTATTTGGAATAGTGTATTGTACCATGCAATTAAAGAATCTAAAAAACAATAGTCTTGCAGTTGTTCTACTAATGTTTGCGCTTCGTGTGCAATATCGGGAGTTTTGGTTTCAGTTTCATATATAGTAATACAACTTTAAATTTCTTCTACAAATTAATAAACAATGCGCTCGCAACTCGTACCGAAAATGTTTAAAATTTAAACTTTAAACAAATAGAACGCAAAATAATTAGCGCCGAGAAAGATACAAGTAAAAAAATGAATTTAAGTAACAAAATATATGCTATGATTGAAACACTTTAAATCAAATTAATAATTTTGCATAACAGTGTAATACAATAATACGAAAAAATAACAAAAAATCGAAAATCGAATAAATTTAAGTTGACTTATTTTTTCTATTTACTATATTGTTACGTTTGGCGCCCGGTTTCCTGGCGGCCTTGGGCGGCGCCCAATCTAGGCCCCCCTAAAGCCGGTACTGAGTTTATGTTTGATTTATTTTATAATGGTAAAGGATACTGTTGTCATAGTTGATAATATAGAAAAAAACAAAAATATTAGCGTTGTCATGGTTGATAATAGAAAAAAAACCAGAAGATTATCCTGTTAATTCATCTATTGTCATAAGTGACTGTATTACGAAACATTTACAAATTCTTTTACAGCCGACCAGCCCATGACACACACCCACACCGCCCAGTATATAAATTATTTAGTAATACGCTTACAACTTAAAAACGTAAATAATGTTTTCGTTTTAACAAAATGTAAATTTAAAATGCCAATCTGTCATCGATAATAAATTCTAGCAGTGTTCTATTTAATTAAAAAAAATCAACCTTTGTTTTGACGACAATAAAAACTGGGTAGCTTAGGGGTGGACGGGGTGAAGTCAAGGGCTTTTTTGTTCTCGGCTTTCAATTATCGCAATTGTTTGCGAAACCTCATTATATAACATAAACATAAACAAACAAATGTTTGGAGTTTGCTTCATGTTTGGAAGTTCGCTCAAACACCAAAAAAAACTGCAGCTGCGTCTGCGATAAAGTTAGTTTATGCTAATAATGTTGTATTGAAATTATTCGACACTTTTTTTTATTTTAGTTTTTTATTGCGTGTTTTAAAAAATGTCTTGTTAGACATGCTGAACTAGGTTAAGCCCGCTTCAGTTATTAATGCTTTTATCACCATAATTATCTTTTTAAGAACATTTTTATCCATTAGAATGGGTAATACAAGCAACCGCTTTGAGCAATTTCTTATAAACTTTGCAATTGCCGACATTCTATAATTAACGAGACTATACTATTTAACTATAGTTAACGAGAGAAGATTTGCTTTTGAAACAGTTATTGCAGAAGTCGATTTTTATAGAATTTTTCAAAAATTACAGTCTTTACAAAATCCAAACAAAGATGACCCACGGATAATTGTAATAACAGTGTATGAATTTTTTTTTTTTGTTTTTTTGTTTTTCTGTTTGTTACCTATGAAATAAATACAAAATTTAATTATTTATATCTGTTGGTTTGAAATAACTTTAGTCAATCTTTATTATCTGGTCTGATGATACACCTATTTCTCAAAATCAAGTTAGGAAAATTCCCATCCCATCCCAACCGCGTCCCGTCCCGACCGCGTCATAATCTTTTTTAATCTTTTTTAAAAATTAGATTAATTTTTTTTGTTTAAAGTTGATCCAGCGTTACAAAAAAAAATGTATAAAAAATATTTTGTCAAATTAAATTAATTGTTAAAAAGTACAAAAATGTCAAAAGTTAAAAAAGTCTCTGAAAATAAAAAAAGCAAAGTGAAACGTAAACTTTTTGTAAAACCTGTAGCTGTAAGTTTATTAAATGTTTTTTTTTTCAAATATTTTTTAAAATTTTTTCAAAATTTAAAAAAATATTTTATAATTAAAAAAAATATTTTTAATACTTTTTAAGTGTATGTGTTTTTTTTACATTGTTAAAGCATACGTTCCAGAACAAACGTATAAAACGCCGCACATTTATATTCCGCAAATGGTTGAAACAAGACCACTCCAGAGGATTGATGAACAAATGTACAATGACAAATTGGACAATTTCGATGACATTCCAGAAATAGATGACGGTAAATTAATAAATATTATTTTATAAAAATGATATTTTTTTAAAAAAATCTATTAGTTTAAAATAATTTTTTTTAGATCAAGTGCGTATATTAGATAATATAATGATACGAATAGACCGTCATTTGACATGCCAAGATAACGATAACGAATTTAGTACGCCAAGAAGAAATATATATTTTGGTTGCTGCTTATTTACTCGCGGGAGAGACCATAATCATTGCTGTACAACAACCGTGTGCCCGTACATACAAGAATTATTTAAACGGTGCCGCGGTTGTTTTTACTGTTTGTAAAAAAAATAACACTAAATATTTGTATATAAGTTTATATTAAAATAAAAAAATCATTTATCAAAATGACTTTTAATGCAACAGACGATTGTTTATTATATTTATATTAGGTCAATTTAGATTTTAAAAAATATTTACAGGAAACGCATTTAAATCAAGGTATTGTAATAGATAAAGTTCTCTTAGCCGAAGAAAGCGAATTGGATAGTTGTAAAAGAGCATACGCTTTTTATATTAAAGATACGAAAATTATAAAGACATCAAATAGAGTTTATAAAAGTTCTTGATATGTTATTTAAATGTCTGCCGTATCGCCTATTTTATTCCGACACGTGTTATCATAGCTATAGTGAAGTCATTGAACGTTGTCTTGATGTGTTAAAGACATTTTATCATTATTTTACGTGTATAATTGTATAAGAAAATAAACAAAGTAAATAGTTTAAAATTAATAGTGCAACAATTGTGTTAATATTGTAGAGGATTAGTTAGAGAATTATATTTTCAAAAAGACGTATTAAAATGTTATCATATTATAAAAAAGAGACAATAAATTGAATGAAAAAATGTATTAATGTTAAATTTTGTTTTTTTCTCAAACTAAACTTTTAACAAAAATTTTTAAAGTTGTTGTTAATTAAAATAAAAAAGTTCTTCGTCTATAAAATTTAATGTTTTTTTACGTATTTTGTAGTCAATCAATACATTAATACGATGAAATTCTTTTAAAACTTTAAAATTATTGTTTCCATATCGATTTATAGCCAATTCCATAAAAAATTTCATATTCTTCGCGGTTAAAGCTGATATGAGTATCGGGGTATCGTATAAATTATAATTTTTTAATTTCATATGAATCTAAAAAAAAAAATTTTTTTTCATAATATTATTTAAATAAACTTTTAACAAAGTTTTCGAAATTGTTATTGATTTGTTCAAAGAGATCTTTATTTCTAAAATTAATTGTGCGTCTTTGAGTTTGTTCGTCTACAAAAATACCAATACGTTGAAATTCTGCTAATATTTTACAACAATCGGTCCCGTATCGGTCTTCTGCTATCTTTATAAGTATTCTCGCTTCTTGAGAGTTGTAACTGACATATCTTGATTGATTATTTTTTTAAGTTTCATTTTTTTTTAATTGTTATGAATCTTAAAAAAGAAAAAAAATTTATTGTGATATTACTTGTTTTACAAATTTATAAGTGTTGTTTAATTTCTTTTGTTTTTTCATTGTTTTTTAAATTGTTTGTTTGTTTTAAAATTTCTTCTCCAACCATCATTTGAAGTCTATAAAATGCTCCCCATGTTGATTTACTTTTTAACATTCCATTTTCTACATTTAAAAAAAATGTTAATATATTTCTTTCTTCTCTGTTAAATAATAAATGTTCTTCAACAGTAATTAATTGCATTTTTTAATTATTTCTAAATATAAGTTAAATAAAATCATACATATCATTTCTATTAGGTTTAAAATAAGGATTATTAACATAATCATGTTGTTTAAATAACCAATCTATACATTCCATATAAATATTTCAAAAAGATTTCATGACTAATCTGTGTTGTTAAATAACAGAAAAACAATTTATAAAATAAGTATTTACAAAAAACTTATATATATTATCAACAATCGATATTTGAATATTTAAATAAAATTATCTAATCAATGTACGTCTGTCAATTAAATCCAAACAATCGTCTTCGTGTGATTTGTAAACAGAATAAAAATTTAGTGATAAAATTTTTTGACTATTTTGAAAAAACGAATACATCAAATTGTTAATTTGTTTACGTAACTTTGGTATAACTATTCGTAACAGTTTTTCAGAAGCTAACTTTCTTTTACATTAATCTTTTAAAGTCCCTTATTCACGATTCCGTTTATATATTATGTAACATATTTCACCGTTTTTAAACCACAAATTGTTCAATTTGTCTTCTTTTATTGAAAGAAATTTCTTTAAATCATGATGTATTCTAGCATGTCTAATTTAGTTTTTTCTTAACATTCTAAATAAAATCATATTTATAAACATAACAAGGTTTAAAATGAGGATCTTAAACAAATTTACATTGTTCAATTATCCAATCTATACATTAGGGTGGAGCTTATAAAAAAAAAAAAAAAAAAAGTTTGTATTTTTTAAAGTCTTACCCCACAAATCTGTTCCATATAACATAGAAACACTGCATAAAAGGTTTGGCTTAGAAATAATTGTTTTTAGGGGTAGCTCAAGTGCCCCCAATATTACAAAAATTATACGAGAAACGAGTCTAATCTATATATTTTAAACAACACAATTAACATTTTTAAACACATAAAATAGGAGTTCTAAGCTCAGTTTTTACAGTTTAGGGTATCAGCCTGACAATGTCCACAGCAAACTCAGGAATTATTGTTTTAAATTCATGGTTTCGGCAGCCCAGACAGAGTTTGTTTCCTGCTATCAGGGTACATTCTGCGATGGTCTTCTACGACTTGCAGCAGGAATTGCAGCTGCGTTTCATCGCGTGTTAAAAATCTACTGTATTCTTGAATCAGGGCCACTCCACGATCAGCGTGGTCATTTACAACTTTTAAAGACTCGACTCTTTCTGCAGCCAACTTGTAGTCATCTCTGTCTTCCCACAAGTCCGGATCAACTGTTAGAAATCCATATGGCATTTCCATCATTCGGAGCAGATTCATTGACTTGACAAAATCTTCTAAGTTCTCGTTCCCGAATGAATCAAGATCAACAGTGATATGCTTCGAATGATCTGGTCTTCTTCATTTTGCATTTCGCTCACCATCAGTCTCTTGGTTGATGAACTGACCCGACTGTCGAAGAAAGCCAAGCTAACAAGTTCCTGTGACAAATACCACAAGTGATTGGAAAACATGAATCACACACCTCTGGCAGAAGCAGCACCAAGAAAAATAATGACAATTTCCAAGAATTCTTTATAATCATCCCTCGACTGACTCTGTTCAAGATGCTTGTTGGCATAACGAGACGTTCGACATCATCAGTTGCAATCCCTGGCTCATAATTAGCCGTGTCTATGAAACCCCAGTATTGCTGGAAACGTTGTAATAGTGGAACTTCTGGACAAGATGTTGCTCCCATACACACTTGGAACACTGCACCAATTATCAGTTCCATAATGTGATGCCTACAAGTCAGTAATAAGAGCTCTTTCTCAAGTTTCTGTTCTAGGAGGACACAAGCACCAGCAAGCCGACCAGTATTTGAGCTGGTCGTGTCAAAACACATTGCACGGATGCGTCGGCTATGCCCCAGTTTTCAATGGCTCCAAAGACGGTAGCAGTCTGTGTCTCGCCTGTTCCAGAAGGAAACTTGGCAACTGTGAGTAGCTGAGAGACTCCTTATCCTGAAACCAATACGGCCAGGCCATCAACTTTCTCTTTTCCAAGTAGATCAGGAATCAGTTTGCCGTCCCAGTGAACAACAAGAGGAACGTTATCCTCGGCTTTTATATCTCTGTTAAGAGCAAATTGATATTCTGTCCTAAGCTTTTGGCAGTTTCTGCTATAACAAAAACAGCCTTGCGGTCTGACATTTTCGTTCGATCTAGAGCTGCAGCGAGTTCTGGAGTAACTACAGTTTTTCGTCCCCTCTTTCTTTTAGGTGTCTGAAAATTGGTGCCTTCAACAGCTCCCTCATCTGCATTGTCACTAGTTTCAGTCTCATTAACATCCTCTGCTGTACTGTTTTCAGATTCAGAACAAGATGATTTCAGTTCAGCTGTAGAAACGGCTAGCTGGTTCATTTGCTCCATTCGCTGTTGCCTGGCAAACATTTGCTCCTTTCTTTTGGAAGCCTTTTTTTCCTTAGCAGCAAGTGTTTCATCTACTCCAGCCATAGACCCCCTTCCCTTTTCTAGCTGGGCTACTAAGAAATCCTTGTCTACTTGTATTGGTCAGGGCAATGGTGTGAGCGACATCAAAGAGATCGTCAAGTCTTAAAACAAAAGCCGACTCTTCCTCCCAAGTTGAGTTGTTGTTTTTCGCGCTTTGTTCTTCTTAAGAAGACGCCATTCTTTAAATGTCTGTTCAAGCTTTGTGTGGCAGTTTTGATGATCTCTCATCTGGATTCTAGCTTTTTGCCAAAACTTTGTTATTTCCGTGATGGTAACAGCCGATGATTGTCTTATAGTCTCCTTTAATTCGAGATGGTGATACAAGAAAAATCCAAGCGCCATACGTAATGATGGCAGCTTGCTGTCTGTTAATTCAGTAATAGTTTCGCCAAGTAGATACAACTCAGTTTGAGAACTGGTTAATTTTGCCCGAGATGACATTTTCAATAATTCAGAATTGATATTTATCTGAAATAAATATAAAAAATGCATTGGAAAAATTTGACCATTTGAAGTCAGAAATTTCAACATGTATTGTATGGTTTATTTAATTATTTTTAAAAATATATTGTATATTACATATAATTTATGTTCATTTATTTATCTCATCATCATCGTCACATTCATCAGCATTATCAGTTTAACGTCCATATTATATTATAGAATTAATTGATGAGAATCAGGTGCTGGAGAGAAGAAAGTCAACACCAAAATTATAGAAATCTCCTTTAAATTTGAAATCAAGAAAATTTATTTAAACAATATTTCAACTTAAATTGCCATTTATATTTTAATAACTAAAACAATGCGTCTATTAAGTAAACAAAATAAGCATACAGCTTTAAAGTGTTGTTGTGTCAGCAACTCCGCATTGCAGTAAACAAGTCTGTCTAGCTAGTGATCCTGTCTGTCTAGGATTATGTTTTGATTTATGTAAAAATTACATTCAGCAAAAATTTAAATCTGGGTTATTTCCATTTGTCATGATTGCATTGGTTGGTCAATGATCAAATATGATAGTATAGAATATAATTGTGGAGTATATGATGATTTAGGACAGTGCAATTTAGCTTTGTTGTTAATATTAAGTTCTAAATTTAACATGAGAATTATTCTGGTATAAGTAATAATATTATGTAAAAATCAAGTGTAGCCAAACCGCAGCTGTCGAGTATCCGAAACTTTATGATCATTGAGCTACCCCTACATATTGTTTAATTGTTCTCATATTTTGTCTAAATTATTTTTTCATATATAGGAACAAAATGAGAGGGTAAGAAGATCATATTTCAAAAGCTCAAAAATAAGCTCCACCCTACAATACATTCCATATAAATATTACAAAAGATGTCATAACTAATTTGTAATGTTTAGTTGTATAACGAAGCATAGTAGTATTGCATAGTTTTATAAGGAGGCATAGTTCAAAAAATTCAAACACATAATGTATAATTAAATATTGAACATTTAAATGTTTTTTTTGTTTAGATTTCTTAATAATGTTATAAAAACAACCGTCAACATATAATTGATAAATATTATATACCTATAATAAATTTTTGTTTGAAAAAATTGACACATTAAATCATTGGTTTCTTTTTGTAAATTTGTTATAACTGTGTTCAAAAGTGTTTCGTAAGCTAATTTTCTTTTACACAAATCTTCTAAAGACCATGTTTCAACATTTTTATCAAAAACAAATCGATAGTTAAATGTCCGAACTTCCTATTTCTTTTGTGCCAATATACGAAATTTTCTAACTTCACTAAGCATTTTTATTAATTATATTTTTTTCATTTTGCTAAAAAAAATAAACAAATTAAAAAAAAAAATTTATATTTTACTTTAAAACAAATATACAAAAATGAAAGTTAAAAATTATTTTTTATTATAATAATTAAAAAGTTTTTCTTGTTTTAAATTAACAACTTCAGGCGGATAATATGTTGGAGGATTATACGGATATCTTTGATCTTTCATCTGTGGATGAGGAGGTTGTTCTAATTATAAACCTTTTATAAATATCCCATCAACCAATTTCTTTTAATAAATTTAAAACAAGTTTTATTTTTGCTTCGATAGTTTTATACTCAAAGTGTTGAAACACAAATTTCTTGTACTGAATGTACTCCATAAAATCTAATCCATCCGTCATTTATTTTTTCTTTTACACCAAAAAGAATATCTAAAAGCATTTTTAATTTTTTCACATCTGACGTAGTAATATAGTCTGCCATTTCTCTTATGATTGTACTGTTCAGTTTTTTTAATAGCTTAAAATAGAATACAAAATTATATTAAATACAAAATAAAAAAAATACATAAGAAATTATATAAAAGAAACGTGAATAATAAGTTTATTGTTTTCTATATAATGTTTTTTAAGTTGTTCATGTGTTGCAAAACTTTCTGATCCAACAGCTCGGTTATATGCTTGAGCAGGTTTTTCAAAACAATCTTTAAACGGTTCGCTATAATCGGCTTTAATGTTTTCAATACAATTACAATTTTAGGAAAAATTAAATGTACAGTTATCGTTTTTAATTGTACATGTTACAGTCTTTATAAACGGCCACTTTAAAGAATGATCCATTGGAGACTGCATCAGTTGAAAATAAATAGCCAATTTATTTTCTTTATTACAGTAACCTAAAATATTTAATCGGTACAAATAACCGTCGAGCGAATACGAAGGTTGAGTATGATAAGGTTCGTAGACTGCAATCTTAAATTCATTTGGTCCAATTCTATAATCGATTTATCAGACATTGATTTTTATGGTCTACATCTCATCATAACACATTTTTTGTGAATTCTCTAGGTTTATCAAAGCATGCAACTAAAAATAAATTGTTATTTTTTGAAACTTTATGTAAAATAAAGAATACTAATTTGACAAAGCAGTATCTTCTTTTGATGAACAAATTCGAAACAGGAAAGTCCACCATAATAGAATTTTTTAATCAAGTTTCAAATATTTTGGTTGATGAACCAAAATTAATAGATCTTTTTGCTGTCCTTATTTTAACACAACAGGAAGCTTGCCGTGTTGGAAAGGTATTTTGATTGAAAATAAATTTTTAATTTCATGTTTAATTTGAGTAATTGGTTGGTTAATTAGCATTCTTTTATATTTTAATTGGCTAATCAACATTTTTTTAACTTTTAACTGGCTAATTAACATTCATTTATCTTTTTATTGGCTAATTAAATATTTAATTTGATTTTGTTTGATCAAAAAAAAATTATTAAGCTGTATCTGTTATTTGGCTGAATTTGTTAACTTCCCGAAAATAAATTTCTCAATGACTTTGACAGTAGTAAATTTTTATACTAAAAAAATGAGACAATTAATTTACACTCCCCTTTATCTTTTTTATAACTTACTTAACAAAAATAACTTAATAAATGAATGAATAAATAAATATTTTATTGGAATTATTCGAGTTTAATCAGGCTTACTATATTAAGTTCTATTTTTCTGTCATATCTTCAATATTATTAAATATTTCATAATGTTTTGTTAGATAAAGGGTCTAAAACTTAATTTAATATTCCAATTATTTGATTAAAAAGTTGTTCAAAAAAACAGGACAGCTTCAATTTAAGATTTCATTTGTTAAAGATGAAATAAAATCTTAAAATTAAATTCAGATAACATTAAAATATAAATAATAAAACAATATAGAATATTGAAAGGAAAAAAAAAAGTATTATAAAACTTAATTATTTCTGAAAACTTCGAAATATTTCAACAAGAAACTAAAAAGCAACTACAGCCATTTAATAGATTGTTTATCTTATATGCTTTATCTAATTTACTGTATTTGATGCAAATAATGTTCAATTTTTTTTTACAAATTTTCATATGAATTTAGTTGCGCAAATGGCGTTTTTATAAAGATACAACTCAGTTTTATAAAAGTTGCATGAAGAATGTACGAGATAAGAAATTATTCCAAGTCTTGGAGACCATTCCAGACTTGTCGCATTGGTATGTTTTTTTATTTTTGATAGTCAGGTTAATATTTTGAGCAAAATATTACTGGAAACTAATTGGTGCTGTTGTAGTTAAATTTAATTAAAAATAATGAAGCAATATTATATTTTGAAACATTCAATATATTAAATAATTTTATAATTAAAATATATAGTTCAGTTAAATTCATAATATTCTTTTTATTCCCATTAGTTAACTGTTTTTTTTGTTTTGTTGATAATTGTTTAACTAATTCTCAACTCAGGATAGTTATGTTTTTGTCAGATTTCCATTCTCAACTCAGGATAGTTATGTTTTTGTCAAATTTCCATTCTCAACTCAGGATAGTTATGGGTTAGGGTTACAAATGTATGGGTTTTGTAATGATTGATTTATTTTTTCTTGTAAATCTTTCACAGCTTTGTTATCAACAAATTTTTTTATTTTCAAGTCAAATAAAAAAATTTGTTGTAAAATAAACAACACGTCGATAAATGTATAATTAAAAATTGAACATTGAAATGTTTTTTTTGTTTAGATTTCTTAATAATGTTATAAAAACAACCGTCAAAATATAATTGATAAATATTATATACCTATAATAAATTTTTGTTTCAAAAAATTGACACATTAAATCATTGATTTCTTTTTGTAAATTTGTTATAACTGTGTTCAAAAGTGTTTCGTAAGCTAATTTTCTTTTACACAAATCTTCTAAAGACCATGTTTCAACATTTTTATCAAAAACAAATCGATAGTTAAATGTCCGAACTTCCTATTTCTTTTGTGCCAATATACGAAATTTTCTAACTTCACTAAGCATTTTTATTAATTATTTTTTTTTCATTTTGCTAAAAAAAATAAACAAATTAAAAAAAAAAATTTATATTTTACTATAAAACAAATATACAAAAATGAAAGTTAAAAATTATTTTTTATTATAATAATTAAAAATTTTTCTTGTTTTAAATTAACAACTTCAGGCGGATAATATGTTGGAGGATTATACGGATATCTTTGATCTTTCATCTGTGGATGAGGAGGTTGTTCTAATTATAAACCTTTTATAAATATCCCATCAACCAATTTCTTTTAATAAATTTAAAACAAGTTTTATTTTTGCTTCGATAGTTTTATACTCAAGTGTGTTGAAACACAAATTTCTTGTACTGAATGTACTCCATAAAATCTAATCCATCCGTCATTTATTTTTTCTTTTACACCAAAAAGAATATCTAAAAGCATTTTTAATTTTTTCACATCTGACGTAGTAATATAGTCTGCCATTTCTCTTATGATTGTACTGTTCAGTTTTTTTTAATAGCTTAAAATAGAATACAAAATTATATTAAATACAAAATAAAAAAAATACATAAGAAATTATATAAAAGAAACGTGAATAATAAGTTTATTGTTTTCTATATAATGTTTTTGAAGTTGTTCATGTGTTGCAAAACTTTCTGATCCAACAGCTCGGTTATATGCTTGAGCAGGTTTTTCAAAACATTCTTTAAACGGTTCGCTATAATCGGCTTTAATGTTTTCAATACAATTTTAAGAAAAATTAAATGTACAGTTATCGTTTTTAATTGTACATGTTACAGTCTTTATAAACGGCCACTTTAAAGAATGATCCATTGGAGACTGCATCAGTTGAAAATAAATAGCCAATTTATTTTCTTTATTACAGTAACCTAAAATATTTAATCGGTACAAATAACCGTCGAGCGAATACGAAGGTTGAGTATGATAAGGTTCGTAGACTGCAATCTTAAATTCATTTGGTCCAATTCAATAATCGATTTATCAGACATTGATTTTTATGGTCTACATCTCATCATAACACATTTTTTGTGAATTCTCTAGGTTTATCAAAGCATGCAACTAAAAATAAATTGTTATTTTTTGAAACTTTATGTAAAATAAAGAATACTAATTTGACAAAGCAGTATCTTCTTTTGATGAACAAATTCGAAACAGGAAAGTCCACCATAATAGAATTTTTTAATCAAGTTTCAAATATTTTGGTTGATGAACCAAAATTAATAGATCTTTTTGCTGTCCTTATTTTAACAGAACAGGAAGCTTGCCGTGTTGGAAAGGTATTTTGATTGAAAATAAATTTTTAATTTCATGTTTAATTTGAGTAATTGGTGGGTTAATTAGCATTCTTTTATCTTTTAATTGGCTAATCAACATTTTTTTAACTTTTAACTGGCTAATTAACATTCATTTATCTTTTTTTTGGCTAATTAAATATTTAATTTGATTTTGTTTGATCAAAAAAAAATTATTAAGCTGTATCTGTTATTTGGCTGAATTTGTTAACTTCCCGAAAATAAATTTCTCAATGACTTTGACAGTAGTAAATTTTTATACTAAAAAAATGAGACAAATAATTTACACTCCCCTTTATCTTTTTTATAACTTACTTAACAAAAATAACTTAATAAATGAATGAATAAATAAATATTTTATTGGAATTATTCGAGTTTAATCAGGCTTACTATATTAAGTTCTATTTTTCTGTCATATCTTCAATATTATTAAATATTTCATAATGTTTTGTTAGATAAAGGGTCTAAAACTTAATTTAATATTCCAATTATTTGATTAAAAAGTTGTTCAAAAAAACAGGACAGCTTCAATTTAAGATTTCATTTGTTGAAGATGAAATAAAATCTTAAAATTAAATTCAGATAACATTAAAATATAAATAATAAAATAATATAGAATATTGAAAGGAAAAAAAAAAGTATTATAAAACTTAATTATTTCTGAAAACTTCGAAATATTTCAACAAGAAACTAAAAAGCAACTACAGCCATTTAATAGATTGTTTATCTTATATGCTTTATCTAATTTACTGTATTTGATGCAAATAATGTTCAATTTTTTTTTACAAATTTTCATATGAATTTAGTTGCGCAAATGGCGTTTTTATAAAGATACAACTCAGTTTTATAAAAGTTGCATGAAGAATGTACGAGATAAGAAATTATTCCAAGTCTTGGAGACCATTCCAGACTTGTCGCATTGGTATGTTTTTTTTATTTTTGATAGTCAGGTTAATATTTTGAGCAAAATATTACTGGAAACTAATTGGTGCTGTTGTAGTTAAATTTAATTAAAAATAATGAAGCAATATTATATTTTGAAACATTCAATATATTAAATAATTTTATAATTAAAATATATAGTTCAGTTAAATTCATAATATTCTTTTTATTCCCATTAGTTAACTGTTTTTTTTGTTTTGTTGATAATTGTTTAACTAATTCTCAACTCAGGATAGTTATGTTTTTGTCAGATTTCCATTCTCAACTCAGGATAGTTATGTTTTTGTCAAATTTCCATTCTCAACTCAGGATAGTTATGGGTTAGGGTTACAAATGTATGGGTTTTGTAATGATTGATTTATTTTTTCTTGTAAATCTTTCACAGCTTTGTTATCAACAAATTTTTTTATTTTCAAGTCAAATAAAAAAATTTGTTGTAAAATAAACAACACGTCGATAAATGTATAATTAAATATTGAACATTTAAATGTTTTTTTTGTTTAGATTTCTTAATAATGTTATAAAAACAACCGTCAACATATAATTGATAAATATTATATCCCTTTTATAAATTTTTGTTTGAAAAAATTGACACATTAAATCATTGATTTCTTTTTGTAAATTTGTTATAACTGTGTTCAAAAGTGTTTCGTAAGCTAATTTTCTTTTACACAAATCTTCTAAAGACCATGTTTCAACATTTTTATCAAAAACAAATCGATAGTTAAATGTCCGAACTTCCTATTTCTTTTGTGCCAATATACGAAATTTTCTAACTTCACTAAGCATTTTTATTAATTATTTTTTTTTCATTTTGCTAAAAAAAAAAAAACAAATTAAAAAAAAAAATTTATATTTTACTATAAAACAAATATACAAAAATGAAAGTTAAAAATTATTTTTTATTATAATAATTAAAAAGTTTTTCTTGTTTTAAATTAACAACTTCAGGCGGATAATATGTTGGAGGATTATACGGATATCTTTGATCTTTCATCTGTGGATGAGGAGGTTGTTCTAATTATAAACCTTTTATAAATATCCCATCAACCAATTTCTTTTAATAAATTTAAAACAAGTTTTATTTTTGCTTCGATAGTTTTATACTCAAGTGTGTTGAAACACAAATTTCTTGTACTGAATGTACTCCATAAAATCTAATCCATCCGTCATTTATTTTTTCTTTTACACCAAAAAGAATATCTAAAAGCATTTTTAATTTTTTCACATCTGACGTAGTAATATAGTCTGCCATTTCTCTTATGATTGTACTGTTCAGTTTTTTTACACCCGATCCTAAGTAAAATTTGTCGATCTCATCGAAATAAAATATCTCTGTGTTTTCCGATCTCATCAGCCGTGTATTTGCCACACCGCCACACATGTGATATTATTTTTCGATGTCATCGAATTATGTATTTTACGTATAAACCTAATATAATAATAAGGCTGGAATTTCGTAGCGTTGGAATTTCGTAGCGAAGGTTTTAATTTATTTAAATGGCGTCTAGAAGTTCACGAAGCTTTCGAGCTCGAAGAAAAGTTACTATTAATGTTGTTGGAGAATACAAAAGAAAAGTTACAAAAAATTGGTACGGTTCTAACAATGCTGAAACTCAACCTTTAAAAAAAAACAAAGGTATATTTAAAATTAATTTGTACTTACATACATAAACAAACATTCTTATTAAGAATGTTTATTTATGCATTTGTTTATTAATAATTAGACACATTCAAGAATGTGTGTTTATTCAAGGTCTTAAATACAACATTTCTAAGAATCTTAAGAATGTGTTTATTCAAGATCTTCATTCATTCACATTCATGTCTAACTATTAATTAAGCAACAATAAGGAACATATATAAGGCTTTATATATATAAGGCTTAATATAAGGCTTTATATATATATATATATATATATATATATATATATATATATATATATATATATATATATATATATGTATGTATATATATATATATATATATATATATATATATATATATATATATATATATAATATATATATATATATATATATATATAATAATATATATATATATATATATATATATATATATATATATATATATATATATATATATATATATATATATATATATGTATATATATATATAGATATAGATATATATATATATACATATATATAATATATATATATATATATATATATATATATATATATACATATATATATATATATATATATATATATATATATATATATATATATACATATATATATATATATATATATATATATATATATATATATATATATATATATATATATATATATATATATATATGTATATATATATATTATATATATATATATATATACATATATATATATATATATATATATATATATATATATATATATAAATATATTATTGTTATTATTGTTATTATTGTTGTTGTTATTATTATTATTATTATTAATTGATGTAACTGGTATGAACCAGTTACATCAATTATATTTTACTATAACATCTGATTTATCTGATCGCTGCTCATCCAGCAATCAAGACCGGCTTTAAAACTGTTAACTGTTTCTGAATTAACCAAATTGTTCGGCAAGCTATTCCACAAATTGGCTGATCTGTTAAAGAAAAAGTTTCTGCGATGAGCTTGCTTAGTGAATTATTTTATATTTTTAAACCGGTGACCTATTGTTTGATTTTGTTGAAAATTAAACTTTACTTTTGTTTCTAATTTGTTGAAACAGTTAAAGATCTTAAAAAGTTGAATCATGTTTCCTCTTTTTCTTCTATTTGTCAACTTAGTTAAGTCAAGAGCCTTTAGACGATTCTCATAGTTAATTTTCTTGAATGATAGTATTAGTCAAGTTACACGATGTTGAACTCTTTCCAATAAGTCAATTTCACCTTTTTGATTCGGTGACCAAACCGGTACAGCAAACTCTAATAGTGGCCTAACAAAAGATAAGTAAAGTGATCTCAGTAGTCTAATATCTAAATGAACAAAACATTTTCTAATCATACCCAGCATTTGATTTCCTTTGCCATGATATAACTTGATTTTTCCATTTTAGATTGTTTGCGAAAATTACTCCTAGATCTCTTTTACATTTAGAAATATTGAATTTTACAAGCCATTCTTGATTCCACTTGAAAGATATATCAAGATCTGCTTGCAAAGACACTGTTTGTAGCAAATTATTTCATTCATTTGTAGCAAATTATTTCATTCATTATTTTAGTGTCATTAGCGTACAACATAGATAGGTTTCAGGAAAAGTGTTTATATATAGCACAAACAAAAATGATCCATTTTACTGACCCCTGTAGCACACCACTGATAATTTCTAAATATATATATATATATATATATATATATATATATATATATATATATATATATATATATATATATAAATATATATATATATATATATATATATATATATATATATATATATATATATATATATATATATATATACATATATATATATATTTACATTAAATAAAAAGTATATGTATATATATATATATGTATGTATGTATGTATATATATATATATATATATATATATATATATATATATATATATATATATATATATATATATATATATATATATATATATATATATATATATATATATATGTATGTATTAACAGATGTTGATGACGATGAGGTGTCTACCAGCAGCTCTCAGAACTACGATAATAATATAGTTATCAAACAATCATTTTATAAGAGATTACAGCCTCCATATAATGATATTACGAGGAAAAAGGCAGAAAATTGGTGTGCATTAAAAAAACAAGCAATAGCTTTAAAGTTGCAAAGTTCATCTGTATCACTGTTAGCAACAAGATGCACTGATAATGAAACTGGAAAAAATACTGAACCTTTGTTAAACATACCTTGTTGTATGTGTGATAAGGATGACTCTATAGATCAATTAATAGTGTCCGGATTGATCTTTTATTTGGTATTGCCGTGAGTGTTGGGAGCATTATCACCAAAAACTTTCTCTTTTTCATAAAGCTCGTGTTTGGTGTTCACAGGTATGTAATATATTCTTGAATTTAAATTTTCAATTCTAATATTTTTTAAATTTGTTAGAATTTCTAATTTAAAATTGTTTCTAACCATATTAAAGTTAAAAGAATTAAACCAGTTATCTTGACTTTTAATCAAGGTTGGGTATTTTAAGCAATATAACTGTTCAATGCGAGTCATCAAGTCCTCTTCTTGTAAATGTGTAAATTCTTTGAACAAAGAATTGATTGTCTTTGATTATTCAGGTACTATGTTTACTTTATTTTTAACTTATTTAAATAATTTCAATTAATTATATTTTCAA
>NC_061157.1:861679-897056 GCF_022113875.1 Hydra vulgaris | reverse complement strand
CACGTTAGCTTAAGATTAGACTTAGGTATTTTCAACATCGAAAAAAAAATCAAATAAAAAAAAAAATATGGTATACAATTAAACTATACAGTGTTCCCTCATTCCTGGAATTGTACTACTGTCTTGGAAAGTCCTAGAATGTTTTTTTTTTTTTTTAAAAAAATTGAAAAAATTATGGAATTTTTAAAATAATCTTCAGAAAAATTTGTATTAAGTATGACTTTTCATGCGTTAATAAAGTTTTATTCAATATCTTTTCATTTGCAAAATTCAAATAAAAAAATGTTTAGACTTTTAAGAAATTGATTTTTTAAAATTTTATCTAAAATTTCTTTTTTTATGAAACACCATTGGCAGGCAGGAAGTTTTGGCCAATATCCTGGAAAGAGTTCCTCGAAAGTTCTTGTTTTCATATTTTTTCTATGGAAACCCAGATATAGCTTTTAGTTGGTACTAGTTTTCTTTCATGTCCTACTTTATAATCACAACTTGTCGTGGTAATTTTTTAAAAATCCTTTAGTCATTAAATTTAGTACATTTAATTATAATATTTGTTGTACTTCAGTTAAAATGATTTTATTTACAATTTTTGGTAATAAAGGAAATTAATAAATTAAATTTTAAAAACAAAATAACAAATGAAGAAATTATAACTCTAATGAAGAAAACGAAAGACCACTGTCTATACCAGTTATCATAAAGTTAGATTATAAATAAACATTATAAATTAATAACCTATAACCACAGAATTAAGTTTTCCTTCAATCAAATAAAAGATTTAGAGTCAACCCTTAAATTATTTTGATTTGTACATATTGCTTTTACAAACTACTATTTTTGATTTTTCATACGTACGTATAATTAAAACATTTAAAATGTACTTTAGAGTAGACCGGTGCACGTTGGCCTGCTTTTTTCTCTTTGACGTGTAACTTTTTAGCTTTTCATTTTTTAATCAATTATTTGTAGAGAAAGGTTAACAAGACCCAAGACTACCAAAAACTAACATTATAAAAAATTCGTAATAGTTTGCAGTATATTTTAAATTGCTTTTGTAAGATCATGTTTGATGGGCCAGTCTCCCCGCTATCGGGGTAAGTTGGCTCATGGGTATAAAATGGGTCAAGCCTAATTTTTAAAATATTTTTTTTTTCGCACAACTATATATTTTATCTATATTAATAAAAAAAAAATCGAACTAGAAATTTAAAGTGTGTCGGACCTTACATACTTTATAGTATAAAACCCTCTAAATAATACAAAAAACATAAAATTGATATTAAGTAAACAGCTCAAGTTTGATTTTTCTTTTCAAAACATTTCAGATTACAAAATATTATTATTAGAAATGCACAAAAAACCATTTAACAAAAAGTGTTTTTGTCGAAGATCGGTTTTTATATATGGCCAACGTGACTCTTTTATATACTAAAATATTCCTTAAGTTATAAGCTTAAAATTTAGCATTAAGATAGTTCAGTACTGTCAAACAACAGGCATATTAACGGCAAACAAACGTTAAAAATGTTTCACGCTTTCAAAATTCCAAAAATGATCCAATAAGTATGAATTTATTTGGAAAGAGGGTTGAATACTTGTTTGGACCAACATAACCCTTTGGCCAACCTGCCCCGGTCTACCATATTTTACATACTTACATATAATTAAACCTTATTTTTCAACATACAGATGTCTTTTTAAAACGACTTTTTAAATCGATTGCCGTTGGATTATTTCAATGTTTTTGCGAACACTCGTTTTAAAATTTCATTAATTATGATCCGTCCAAGTTTATGTTTCATAGTAAATTATATGTAAAAAAAATAAAATTAAAATAAGATAGAATCCAGAAGACTTGGAACTTTCAAATTTTGCACATAGGGGTCATCCATAAAGTACGTCACGCTTCTAGGGTGAGGGGGGGAGGAGACATTTGTGACACTTTGTGACATGGGGGAGGGAGTGGGTTACGATAAGTGTGATATCACAAAAAAAAATTTGACAGCTGTCAGCTGTCAAAATTTGGACAACCCTGACACCAAAAAAATTTTTAGCAACTTTATTACTACCTATTTAGTGATTAAAATAAGGAAGTATTTTTGTAACACTTCTTATATTTATGTGTTTTGCCGTGTTTTTGAATACATAACAGATGTTAACAAGTGTGCTATTTTGAATGTATGTTGTAGAAGGCTTTCCAAGCATCATTATCAATCAAGAGTTAAGGGTTTTTGTTGGTTTTTTAAGTTTCTTGCAGTAGTTGTACTTTTAAAGAACATTTTTCAAAACAAAAACAATTCTATTATAAATGATAAAATATACTTACTTTTGCTTTACAAAGAGATTAGCAAATATTGAGAATCAATGTAAACATCTATAATGAACATGCCACAATCTTTTTTCTAGCAATACTTATAAATTAATTGCCTTGTAAAGTAAAAGAAATGCTGCCATGGAAGTTATAAGAATAAAGAAAATTATTTAGATTATTAAATTGATTGTGGTATATCTATGATTGTTGTACCTAATACTGTGATTCTCAAAAGTGCGTAAAAGTATGCCAAATATGTCCCGTCTGGATTTCAACTATGGCCAGACAGGAAAATGTCTTTTTTAATCATTTAACTTAAAGTGTTACAACATGTTGTAACATTTTAAGTTAAATGATTGACAACAAATCAGTGATTTTACTGCGTATGTACTTTATAGATGCCCCTTTGGTTGGAAAAAAAATTCTAAAACCTTTTATTTTCTAAACAATATTGTAATGTTTACTTTACAAATATCTGATGAGAACTTTAATTTATTAATAGTTATTATTAATTTCGACAATATGTTCTAAAATTTTTTTATTTTTATAAAAGTTAAAAAACTTTTTAAAGTTAAAATTTTGCTATTTTGCGCGGTGATTTTTATAGAGCTTAAATCACTTCAGAACTTTTGGTTTAAATTGAATTAATAACTCTGCGAAAATTTTGATATTTTCCGAATTTTTTAAGCTAAATTTAGGTTAGTGTAAGTGATAGACGAACCTAATTAGGTCTAACTTAGCGGTATTCCTGCATTTCCTTTTAGCGAAACTTAGCAAGTACTTTTAATATTCATGATATTGTATACCGAAACACAAAACAAGGGCGGATCTATTTAATTGTGTGTGTGTGTGTGTGTGGGGGGGGGGGGGGGAAGAGGGATCGCAAGGGTTAGGGCTAGAAATCAAAAACATTTTAAAATCGCCCCCTTACTAAATGGTCCGGATTCCCCGTTAACACAAAAAGAATTGTAATTTAAGCGTATAAAAAGTCAACACTATCAAATTTAAAGAAATATATAATATAATGTATGTTTATTTATATAGTATAATATATATATATATATATATATATATATATATATATATATATATATATATATATATATATATTTAACTATAATGTATATAATATAATCTATGTTTCTTTATACATTTTATATTATTTATAACATATATTTTCTTAACTATAATATATATAATATAACCTTAGTTATCAAACACAAATAATTAACAATAACACAAAAACCTTTAACAATTAAAAATTAAATTATATCAAAATTAAAAATATCAGATATAACTTTATAATACTAAACCGACAAGTTTATGTCCCAATTCATTATTTTTATGAGTTAAGAGCGTTTAAAAATTAAGCAAATATAAAATACGGAATGCGAAAATTTCAAATGAGGTTTAAATACTAAAACGAACTCAAATAATCAAGACAAAGAAGAGGATTTGAACAAAATTAAAATACATTTATAAAATAAAAAAATTTAAAAATTGTTACTTAATTGAAGGAAGTTCGCCTAAACATAATCGTGATCCATACAAACTTCATTGGATGTTATTACAACTTGTTCTGGAATAAATAAATAAATAATCCAATATCAAATCTAACAAAAGCATTATTAATATAAAATCTTTTTTTTTTAAATTTTCTTATTGTTTCATTTATGGTTTTAATGCCCTCGTCAGGGGCGGATGCAAGATATTTTATGGGTGTTGCCTTGGCTTCTTAAGTTCATAAATTAGAAACTAGACATTACTTGTGTAACTGATTTAACGAAGTGCACCTAAGAGAAGGTAAGCCATAGGACTTTGCATTCAACCTGCAAATTATCATGTGGCCTAATGTCATGTGGGTTAAAATATCAAGTGGCCTAATATCATGTGGGTTATTTCAGCTTTATTTATAGCGTTTCGAAGCACTACCGAGGAGAGCTAGTTTCTCAAAACATGATAAAAAGCAGAATGTTTTTTTTTAAAGGCAATACATATTTTTTCAAGAACTTACATATAAATATTAGTATACTATAAATTACAATATAGTAATTTTCATATAATGAAAGGGTTTATTTATAAATTGTTGAAATATTATGGGTGAAACATGGGCATCATAGGATAGCCCCCAGATCCCTGGGCATTAAAAGACACTAATTTAAAAATATAGTCTAAAAAAGAAGAAAACAGACTCTTGCCTTATTTGGCTAAGCACAACACAAAATGTATTCAAATGCTGTAATGATATATAATAAAGATGGCATACTATAGGCTTTAACTATACTTGTTGTGTCCATTGTTTACAATTACCCTGAAGATTATTACAAAAGTGACATGAAAAAGCTTCAGTTACAGCTAGAGTGAAAGTTCTTGTATATTGGAGAAAATCGGATAATTAGAATGCTATCTATGCAGGCATGGATGCAATGAACACGGATGCTAAAACGTGATTAGGAATAAGATGAAGATAACAAATGCATCATTTATAAACATAAAACAGCTAATTATTAATTGTAATTGTAATGGTAATCCTTTGATTTATTACCATAAAGTATTAATAAATCTAATATCACATAAGCATACAGACAATAACAAATAAACAAATAGTTCATTAAAAGAAAAGAAAAAAAATACTAACCTGCATCAGAACAAAAAGCAGACTGAACATCTGACAAATTTAATTCGTTTACGTTTGAGTTTGATATTCTCACTGGTTGAAATTCACAATCTAAAAAGTATATTTTTTTTAATTATCTAAAAAAGCAACAGCTTTATACAAATTTAACAAAGAAATGATATAAATGACAGATGTCCTTATCATGACATGAAATTGATCTTTCAGTTCTGATGTAAAACAAGTTAATACCAGGAAAACAATCAGGTTTTATAATTAACTCCTTCATAGTGTCAAAGAAAGATCTTTATAGAAACCTGTGGAGACCTATTAAAACAAAGTTTTGTGTTTATGTTTCCTGAACATTAAACTTAAAAATAAATAAAACTACCTATTTCTGTTGATAATAATTCAGTATTAGCAAACATAGAAGACTCGATTAAGTCGCTATTAACTTCCGTTGCTAAAGATTAAAAAATTGTAAACAAAAATCGAATACAAAATTAAATGTAGAATTATTTAGAAAAGTAAAAGAAAAACTGTAATGACTTACAACATAAATGTGTTTCAAATGAATTGTATTCCATATGCAATAAACCTTTAAAAGAAGCATATTGTTTGAATTGTTTTAAATAACAAAATATAAAACTATTTTATTTCTTTTAGTGTCTTAGATAAATAAATTTGAAAGCAAGTTAATTCAAGCAGAATATTTCTAATTTTATAATAAATATAACAGTATCTACTAAAATAATAAACTTATCAAAGTATTATATACTATTTATATATTATAAAATAAAATTCCACTATGTCTTATGCCCATCATTTACTTAATTTTGCAATTCCAGATTGGAACCCACATTTGTTGAAGGTTGAACAACTTATCAGGGTTGTGAAAAAACTGTTCCTTTTTTTAAAAACCGAAAAGCATGGGTTAATAACAACAACAAAATAACAACAACAACCTTGGTTTAAATTGATCTTATTTAAAAACGGTTTATATAGTTATACTTTTAAATTAAAAAAAAAAAATCATTGCAAATTTTACTTGGGTAAATTATATTCTTTATCAATATTACTGTTATTTTTCGTTGAAATAACTCAATACATCATTCCATAAGTTAAACAAATTCATTTGATTCCAGCACTAGAAACTGGTACATTTAATAAGCAATGTTAAGTAACAGCAAGGTTTTCAAAAAAAACCAAAAACTATTAATTTAGTTTAAACCAACATTTTTAAAACCATTCAGTTAAAACCATGCAACCCTGCAAATTATTGAGCTAGTACACCTCAGAGCCACAAAGACATAAGACAAACTAATCACAGAGAGATACTTCAGTGTGAAAAATACAGCAATTTTTCTAACTAACTGCAATCTGACAATCAATGACTTGTACTATGTCAATATTTTTACTTTTGTTGTAACAAATATATACTAGTACTACTCTAATATAAATGCTATGTAAATATTATTCATACTTTGTACAATATAATTAAAAAAAACTAACTTGTCAAGTCAAAAACAATATTAATTTCATTTTGATTTTCAACAATGTTAGCTAACAAGGCTGTTCCCATTGATGATGGATATCTTAAAACCTGTCCATCAGGTAAGCCATGAGCACTAATAATAGTGGGAACATATTTCTTGTATGGAATATGACATTTTCGAAATCTTTGTTGCAAGTGTTTTGGCAAAGCAAGTCGACTAATTTCTAATAATATTTATTAGATTAATTAAGAAATAGGAAAAAATTAAAAAACAAGCATTACAAATGTAAAGTTATACCATATTTTTTATTCAAAATATCTGCAACTTTAGTACATAATTTATTTTTTTCAACCATTTCCTTATTGACTATTGGAGCTAAAATTAAAAATGAAGCTTTTAACTTTATGTTAAATTATTGTGAACATATACTAGTACCTTAATAATTTAAATACCTTTCAAAAATTCAGCAAATTTAAACTGAAAGTTTAATTCTTCAGAATTTAGTAAAAATTGGCACCCTCTTTCGGTTGCAGTTACAACAGGAGCACCACCATGAGCAAGACAAGTAACCGCAACAACGTCATTGCCCATATTTGCTAACTCTTCCACCTAAATAAAAAATATATAAACAAGTTATATAAAGGGTGCGAAACTTTTAGAAACTATTATTTATAATAATTTATGGTAATTAATTATAATTAAAATAAACATACAACTTTTTTCAACTGTTTTAACAACTTTTTAGATTTAATTTCTTTTTCTTCTTTAGTGAGAGGAAGTAATTTGTTTCTTTGTAATAAAGCTTTCTTGTTCCAGCTTTCTTTTTCATTGTTTGTTAACAACGACCAGTTATGACCAAGATTTTTGAAACAAAAATTTCTGTTATCAAAATCTGAATCTAGTTTAATAAACAATTATTGATAGAGTATATATTAATATAGGTAAAAACAATTGTAAAAACAATTATCAAAAAGTATACAATACATTCGTTACAAAAAATATTATTTTAAATAAAATAAACATTAAATTTTTTAAATTTAAAACAAGTTGAATATGTATAACAATGAAGTATAAAAACTAAATTTCCAAGATAATAACAAAAAAATAATTAAAAGACTTTTTGAAAAAACAAACTCACAAGCTATCCAATATCAAAAAGAAAAGTTGGTTTAAACAAATAAGTTTGACAAAAAAGAAGAGAAAGTTGATGAAGAATCCATATTGAGTAAACAAAAAGAATATAAAGATAATTATTATAATAATAGTAAAGATTAAATTTACTGCAAAAAATACCTTCTAATGACAATAACTGGTTTTGTTTCCATAAATCGTACCCCCTTAGCACCTGAGTATTTATAGACACTTTTTTTCTTTTTTGTTTAACACTAAAATCCACATCTGATTTTCGGCTTTTTGCTTTGTGCCTAGCAATCCAGCTCTAAAAAAATGTAATATGAGCTTAGATGATTAAAATCTATATTTATGGTTTAACAATTAATATTTTATTATAAATTTCATACTTGTCAAATTGTATATAAAATAAATAACTAGAAAAAATTAATTCCTGTAATTCTCATCATTTTAAAATCATTGTTTTTCGTTCATTGTTCACTATGTATGCTATACACAATTAGCAACACCTTTACATTCTACGTACTCAAACCACCTTAATCTTTTTTTGCTCATTCTAGACTTTACAAAGCATAAATTTTTTATAATTTAAGCTTTTCTTAATTTTTTTTGCTTCAATTACATTTTCATAACTTGGGAAAATAGAATTGAAAAATGAAATTGGAAAAATAGAAGTTGGGGAAAAGGTAGTTGGAAGAATGGAATTGAAGCAAAAAAAAAGTAAAGAAAAAATGAGGTAATAAAAAACTTACGTTTGTAAAGTCTAGAATGAGCAAACAAAAACAGCTTGTATTAATTGTTTAAAAAAGTAAAGCACTGTAAACACTGAACCCTGATGCACATCAAACTTTACTTTAAGGCTAGCACTCTTTGATTGCTCTTGCAGTATGCTCTTGCCTTCATATTTTAACATAAACTTTACCATTACTTGTATGTATTATAAATAAAATACAAATAGTTAATTTGAGAAATTAGTTTTAGAACGTAGACAAACAACTGTCAGTTTTAATGTTTTGTTGTTAAAAACACTAAAAACAAATAATGATTAAAATTGCATATAATATGAAATTGTAATTATAATTTTAAATAATAAATACATAAAAAAATTAATACTTTAACTGTCTTTATGGATAAATGAGTTTCACCAGCTACTTCTGTAATTAAAGATAAGCAGCGCTTACCACACCCATTCATACCTTCATTAAACTTTTTTACAAGAATGTGCTCCACAGATGCAATTTTTATATTTTCCATTTAATATCAAAAGTTGTGATAAAACTATAATATATAATTTTAAATGGTGTTTAATGAGTAAAAAATAAAATAAGTATTTTTTTTTCGAAATGAATATTATTTTTGAAACTTTCGGTCGGTGTTTTAAGAACCACCCTAATATATATATATATATATATATATATATATATATATATATATATATATATATATATATATATATATATATATATATATATATATATATTATATATATATATATATATATATATATATATATATATATACATACATGCATATATATATATATATATATATATATAATATATATATATATATATATATATATATATATATATATATATATATATATATATATATATATATATATATATATATATATATATATTCCACTGATATAGCAACCTAAAAATTTTTTAAATTATAGGTTGCTAACTTTACCAGGAATAAAATATATCTTTTATCTGATAAATACAAGTGTAAAGTTTAGATTATTAAAATAATGATTTATTTTTATTTTGCTATCTTCAAAACAATAGTTTTAACTAATACTACGCAATAACTACGGTATTAAAAGGGAACTTTTTATTACCACGACATTAAATATTGGCTTTTTTTATATATAAATATATAATTATTATTTAGCAAGCATATATATTACAGTGTCCTGGAAAAAACTAACCTTTGATGAATGACTCCCACCATCCTCCCTACCTCCTACCAACAAAATCTTTTTTTTTCCAGAATGATAAATACTAATTATCAATCATCTGAAATGATAAAAAGGGCACAAAGTAAAAGTATAAGTATATGAATCGGACTGGACATCCACTGCAACATATAGCAATAGTTTGTTTACTTATGGCCACTTTTTGTACAATCGGTATTGGCAACAGCTTTTTTAATCAGTTTACCAATTTACCAACCGATGAAATGGCAATATTTTTACCCTGTATTTTGATAACAATTAAATGTAAAATTAACTAAATTTTATATATCTCTTAGGAGTTTTTTGGGTAAACATTATCTTCATTGTCATATTAGTTTCAGTGTATCTGTGCTTGCTTGGTTGGAGGTTTCTCATAATGCTATTTATTCAAATATCTATTATCTTATATATCTTTTTTCTGAGGTTTTTCCATGTAATCTATAACATACTCTTAAAAAAAAAAACATAATATCTGCAAGTTTTTCTAATTCTATTTTTTTTGACTAAACTGCTAACTCTACATGCTGATACGCAATTATTTGCATTACAATCATCTACATGTGTATAATAACAAAGTTCGCGACTCAACTTTATTCTCTTCATAACTAACATTAAAAAACGTAAACGCAATGCCTATAATAAAAGTCCTTTACGGTCATTAGCATGATGATTGTAATTATCTTCAATGCGTGATTGTATAATACGTAATCAAATATGGCGTATTATACAACATGCCTAAACCAGCTTCATCTACTCTGACACATCTTAATATATATCATTAATATTTTTAACTCTTTCTTTTCAGTCATCTTTTATATCCAACTAATCATCTTCTTCGCTGTTCTTTCAAGACAATCAACCTTTATTGCCTATGTTATGCCTTATATTATGAGACTGTGTGCATGCAGTGTATAACTTTCTTTTACTCTAAAGACTGCATTTCTTGTCCTCTAATCTAGCATTTTTTCAGATTTTAGCTGATTATTTGATAGGTTTAAAAATTGAAGCAACTATCAGAAGATCAGGTGTCGTTCATATGGCCATTTTGTTGTTGTTGTAAATTTTACTTCTATTTTTCGACACTTGTGTGGTTTGGAGGGTTTTCATTATGAAATTAATGCCATTATGAGAGAGTTAAAGCAATGTTTTACAATCAGATGCCCTTTCTGATGTTAACAGGAAGCAGGTTGTACTGGATTTCATGTTACCAGTATCAGGATAACCTAACTTGACATTTAAAGGATAACCTGACCTGACTTTTTACTTCATATTGATGGCAAAGGCCATATACACGATCAAGAGCTGTTATACAATGGCAATAAAAACATTCAGCGTTTAAATAGATATCTAGCTGAGGTCTTCATTCAAGCATGGTTTTCATGCAAAACTACTCTGGATGCACCCAACAACGACATACAGTTGATCAAAAGACTAAAAAAACTATTATGAAGCAGTATAAGTATGATTGGTTTAAAACAATGGCTCTGCATTACTGGTAACTCAGTCAGGAAACGGCTAATGTTTAAATTTTTCATCACTTCTATCAAACAGAGAAAACAATAACAGCATTTTTACAAGTTATTGAGCAACACAGCAAAAAATTAGAAGCTTAAAAGCGAAGAACTGATGTTCATTTAAAAAAGAAATTAATTAAAACTTGCACTAGACTTGAGTGTCTTAAGTGCATTTTTTTTACACAGTCTGCAGTTATTATTAAATTAAAAGCAAAAAGTAATTTTACTTTTTAGTAATTTCTTCGCAGAGAGGTCAATTTTCAGAGTCTCTGAGGGAGCCTAAAAATATTTCTTGTATTTATTTATAAATTATTTGAGTATATTTTACAAATAGAGTGTTCAATATTTTTTAAGAACAAAGCAGTAATAAATGAGTAAGAAAAATATTTTAGAATCAGTTTCATCGTTATACCTTTTAATCAAGTTCGCCTGAATATTAAATACACATTACCTTGTTTAAATTGATAATAAAGCATTATATATTAGACATTAATCTAAATAAAGTTAAAATAAATCAAATTTAAGAAAATGTTATATTTTTTTATATTACCATAATATATTATAATTAAAATAGTACATTATATTGCCGCAAAATATTGACCGCCATTATTTGTATTATTTTTTGGCATGAATTTATATTATGAACACATAATACGATGACATCGAAAAATAATATCACATGTGTGGCGGTGTGGCAAATACACGGCTGATGAGATCGGAAAACACAGAGATAATTTATTTCGATGAGATCGACAAATTTTACTTAGGATCGGGTGTTTTTTAATAGCTTAAAAAAGAATACAAAATTATATTAAATACAAAATAAAAAAAATACATAAGAAATTATATAAAAGAAACGTGAATAATAAGTTTATTGTTTTCTATATAATGTTTTTTAAGTTGTTCATGTGTTGCAAAACTTTCTGATCCAACAGCTCGGTTATATGCTTGAGCAGGTTTTTCAAAACATTCTTTAAACGGTTCGCTATAATCGGCTTTAATGTTTTCAATACAATTACAATTTTAAGAAAAATTAAATGTACAGTTATCGTTTTTAATTGTACATGTTACAGTCTTTATAAACGGCCACTTTAAAGAATGATCCATTGGAGACTGCATCAGTTGAAAATAAATAGCCAATTTATTTTCTTTATTACAGTAACCTAAAATATTTAATCGGTACAAATAACCGTCGAGCGAATACGAAGGTTGAGTATGATAAGGTTCGTAGACTGCAATCTTAAATTCATTTGGTCCAATTCTATAATCGATTTATCAGACATTGATTTTTATGGTCTACATCTCATCATAACACATTTTTTGTGAATTCTCTAGGTTTATCAAAGCATGCAACTAAAAATAAATTGTTATTTTTTGAAACTTTATGTAAAATAAAGAATACTAATTTGACAAAGCAGTATCTTCTTTTGATGAACAAATTCGAAACAGGAAAGTCCACCATAATAGAATTTTTTAATCAAGTTTCAAATATTTTGGTTGATGAACCAAAATTAATAGATCTTTTTGCTGTCCTTATTTTAACAGAACAGGAAGCTTGCCGAGTTGGAAAGGTATTTTGATTGAAAATAAATTTTTAATTTCATGTTTAATTTGAGTAATTGGTTGGTTAATTAGCATTCTTTTATCTTTTAATTGGCTAATCAACATTTTTTTAACTTTTAACTGGCTAATTAACATTCATTTATCTTTTTATTGGCTAATTAAATATTTAATTTGATTTTGTTTGATCAAAAAAAAATTATTAAGCTGTATCTGTTATTTGGCTGAATTTGTTAACTTCCCGAAAATAAATTTCTCAATGACTTTGACAGTAGTAAATTTTTATACTTAAAAAATAAGACAATTAATTTACACTCCCCTTTATCTTTTTTATAACTTACTTAACAAAAATAACTTAATAAATGAATGAATAAATAAATATTTTATTGGAATTATTCGAGTATAATCAGGCTCACTATATTAAGTTCTATTTTTCTGTCATATCTTCAATATTATTAAATATTTCATAATGTTTTGTTAGATAAAGGGTCTAAGACTTAATTTAATATTCCAATTATTTGATTAAAAAGTTGTTCAAAAAAACAGGACAGCTTCAATTTAAGATTTCATTTGTTGAAGACGAAATAAAAATCTTAAAATTAAATTCAGATAACATTAAAATATAAATAATAAAATAATATAGAATATTAAAAGGAAAAAAAAAAGTATTATAAAACTTAATTATTTCTGAAAACTTCGAAATATTTCAACAAGAAACTAAAAAGCAACTACAGCCATTTAATAGATTGTTTATCTTATATGCTTTATCTAATTTACTGTATTTGATGCAAATAATGTTCAATTTTTTTTTACAAATTTTCATATGAATTTAGTTGCGCAAATGGCGTTTTTATAAAGATACAACTCAGTTTTATAAAAGTTGCATGAAGAATGTACGAGATAAGAAATTATTCCAAGTCTTGGAGACCATTCCAGACTTGTCGCATTGGTATGTTTTTTTATTTTTGATAGTCAGGTTAATATTTTGAGCAAAATATTACTGGAAACTAATTGATGCTGTTGTAGTTAAATTTAATTAAAAATAATGAAGCAATATTATATTTTGAAACATTCAATATATTAAATAATTTTATAATTAAAATATATAGTTCAGTTAAATTCATAATATTCTTTTTATTCCCATTAGTTAACTGTTTTTTTTGTTTTGTTGTTAATTGTTTAACTAATTCTCAATTCAGGATAGTTATGTTTTTGTCAGATTTCCATTCTCAACTCAGGATAGTTATGGGTTAGGGATACAAATGTATGGGTTTTGTAATGATTGATTTATTTTTTCTTGTAAATCTTTCACAGCTTTGTTATCAACAAATTTTTTTATTTCCAAGTCAAATAAAAAAATTTGTTGTAAAATAAACAACACGTCGATAAATGTATAATTAAATATTGAACATTTTAATGTTTTTTTTGTTTAGATTTCTTAATAATGTTATAAAAACAACCGTCAACATATAATTGATAAATATTATATACCTTTAATAAATTTTTGTTTGAAAAAATTGACACATTAAATCATTGATTTCTTTTTGTAAATTTGTTATAACTGTGTTCAAAAGTGTTTCGTAAGCTAATTTTCTTTTACACAAATCTTCTAAAGACCATGTTTCAACATTTTTATCAAAAACAAATCGATAGTTAAATGTCCGAACTTCCTATTTCTTTTGTGCCAATATACGAAATTTTCTAACTTCACTAAGCATTTTTATTAATTATTTTTTTTTCATTTTGCTAAAAAAAAAAAACAAATTAAAAAAAAAAATTTATATTTTACTATAAAACAAATATACAAAAATGAAAGTTAAAAATTATTTTTTATTATAATAATTAAAAAGTTTTTCTTGTTTTAAATTAACAACTTCAGGCGGATAATATGTTGGAGGATTATACGGATATCTTTGATCTTCCATCTGTGGATGAGGAGGTTGTTCTAATTATAAACCTTTTATAAATATCCCATCAACCAATTTCTTTTAATAAATTTAAAACAAGTTTTATTTTTGCTTCGATAGTTTTATACTCAAAGTGTTGAAACACAAATTTCTTGTACTGAATGTACTCCATAAAATCTAATCCATCCGTCATTTATTTTTTCTTTTACACCAAAAAGAATATCTAAAAGCATTTTTAATTTTTTCACATCTGACGTAGTAATATAGTCTGCCATTTCTCTTATGATTGTACTGTTCAGTTTTTTTAATAGCTTAAAATAGAATACAAAATTATATTAAATACAAAATAAAAAAAATACATAAGAAATTATATAAAAGAAACGTGAATAATAAGTTTATTGTTTTCTGTATAATGTTTTTTAAGTTGTTCATGTGTTGCAAAACTTTCTGATCCAACAGCTCGGTTATATGCTTGAGCAGGTTTTTCAAAACATTCTTTAAACGGTTCGCTATAATCGGCTTTAATGTTTTCAATACAATTACAATTTTAAGAAAAATTAAATGTACAGTTATCGTTTTTATTTGTACATGTTACAGTCTTTATAAACGGCCACTTTAAAGAATGATCCATTGGAGACTGCATCAGTTGAAAATAAATAGCCAATTTATTTTCTTTATTACAGTAACCTAAAATATTTAATCGGTACAAATAACCGTCGAGCGAATACGAAGGTTGAGTATGATAAGGTTCGTAGACTGCAATCTTAAATTCATTTGGTCCAATTCTATAATCGATTTATCAGACATTGATTTTTATGGTCTACATCTCATCATAACACATTTTTTGTGAATTCTCTAGGTTTATCAAAGCATGCAACTAAAAATAAATTGTTATTTTTTGAAACTTTATGTAAAATAAAGAATACTAATTTGACAAAGCAGTATCTTCTTTTGATGAACAAATTCGAAACAGGAAAGTCCACCATAATAGAATTTTTTAATCAAGTTTCAAATATTTTGGTTGATGAACCAAAATTAATAGATCTTTTTGCTGTCCTTATTTTAACAGAACAGGAAGCTTGCCGTGTTGGAAAGGTATTTTGATTGAAAATAAATTTTTAATTTCATGTTTAATTTGAGTAATTGGTTGGTTAATTAGCATTCTTTTATCTTTTAATTGGCTAATCAACATTTTTTTAACTTTTAACTGGCTAATTAACATTCATTTATCTTTTTATTGGCTAATTAAATATTTAATTTGATTTTGTTTGATCAAAAAAAAATTATTAAGCTGTATTTGTTATTTGGCTGAATTTGTTAACTTCCCGAAAATAAATTTCTCAATGACTTTGACAGTAGTAAATTTTTATACTAAAAAAATGAGACAATTAATTTACACTCCCCTTTATCTTTTTTATAACTTACTTAACAAAAATAACTTAATAAATGAATGAATAAATAAATATTTTATTGGAATTATTCGAGTTTAATCAGGCTTACTATATTATGTTCTATTTTTCTGTCATATCTTCAATATTATTAAATATTTCATAATGTTTTGTTAGATAAAGGGTCTAAAACTTAATTTAATATTCCAATTATTTGATTAAAAAGTTGTTCAAAAAAACAGGACAGCTTCAATTTAAGATTTCATTTGTTGAAGACGAAATAAAATCTTAAAATTAAATTCAGATAACATTAAAATATAAATAATAAAATAATATAGAATATTAAAAGGAAAAAAAAAAGTATTATAAAACTTAATTATTTCTGAAAACTTCGAAATATTTCAACAAGAAACTAAAAAGCAACTACAACCATTTAATAGATTGTTTATCTTATATGCTTTATATATAATTTACTGTATTTGATGCAAATAATGTTCAATTTTTTTTTACAAATTTTCATATGAATTTAGTTGCGCAAATGGCGTTTTTATAAAGATACAACTCAGTTTTATAAAAGTTGCATGAAGAATGTACGAGATAAGAAATTATTCCAAGTCTTGGAGACCATTCCAGACTTGTCGCATTGGAATGTTTTTTTATTTTTGATAGTCAGGTTAATATTTTGAGCAAAATATTACTGGAAACTAATTGGTGCTGTTGTAGTTAAATTTAATTAAAAATAATGAAGCAATATTATATTTTGAAACATTCAATATATTAAATAATTTTATAAAGAAAATAAATAGTTCAGTTAAATTCATAATATTCTTTTTATTCCCATTAGTTAACTGTTTTTTTTGTTTTGTTGATAATTGTTTAACTAATTCTCAACTCAGGATAGTTATGTTTTTGTCAGATTTCCATTCTCAACTCAGGATAGTTATGTTTTTGTCAGATTTTCATTCTCAACTCAGGATAGTTATGGGTTAGGGATACAAATGTATGGGTTTTGTAATGATTGATTTATTTTTTCTTGTAAATCTTTCACAGCTTTGTTATCAACAAATTTTTTTATTTCCAAGTCAAATAAAAAAATTTGTTGTAAAATAAACAACACGTCGATAAATGTATAATTAAATATTGAACATTTTAATGTTTTTTTTGTTTAGATTTCTTAATAATGTTATAAAAACAACCGTCAACATATAATTGATAAATATTATATACCTTTAATAAATTTTTGTTTGAAAAAATTGACACATTAAATCATTGATTTCTTTTTGTAAATTTGTTATAACTGTGTTCAAAAGTGTTTCGTAAGCTAATTTTCTTTTACACAAATCTTCTAAAGACCATGTTTCAACATTTTTATCAAAAACAAATCGATAGTTAAATGTCCGAACTTCCTATTTCTTTTGTGCCAATATACGAAATTTTCTAACTTCACTAAGCATTTTTATTAATTATTTTTTTTTCATTTTGCTAAAAAAAAAAAACAAATTAAAAAAAAAAATTTATATTTTACTATAAAACAAATATACAAAAATGAAAGTTAAAAATTATTTTTTATTATAATAATTAAAAAGTTTTTCTTGTTTTAAATTAACAACTTCAGGCGGATAATATGTTGGAGGATTATACGGATATCTTTGATCTTTCATCTGTGGATGAGGAGGTTGTTCTAATTATAAACCTTTTATAAATATCCCATCAACCAATTTCTTTTAATAAATTTAAAACAAGTTTTATTTTTGCTTCGATAGTTTTATACTCAAAGTGTTGAAACACAAATTTCTTGTACTGAATGTACTCCATAAAATCTAATCCATCCGTCATTTATTTTTTCTTTTACACCAAAAAGAATATCTAAAAGCATTTTTAATTTTTTCACATCTGACGTAGTAATATAGTCTGCCATTTCTCTTATGATTGTACTGTTCAGTTTTTTTAATAGCTTAAAATAGAATACAAAATTATATTAAATACAAAATAAAAAAATGCATAAGAAATTATATAAAAGAAACGTGAATAATAAGTTTATTGTTTTCTGTATAATGTTTTTCAAGTTGTTCATGTGTTGCAAAACTTTCTGATCCAACAGCTCGGTTATATGCTTGAGCAGGTTTTTCAAAACATTCTTTAAACGGTTCGCTATAATCGGCTTTAATGTTTTCAATACAATTACAATTTTAAGAAAAATTAAATGTACAGTTATCGTTTTTATTTGTACATGTTACAGTCTTTATAAACGGCCACTTTAAAGAATGATCCATTGGAGACTGCATCAGTTGAAAATAAATAGCCAATTTATTTTCTTTATTACAGTAACCTAAAATATTTAATCGGTACAAATAACCGTCGAGCGAATACGAAGGTTGAGTATGATAAGGTTCGTAGACTGCAATCTTAAATTCATTTGGTCCAATTCTATAATCGATTTATCAGACATTGATTTTTATGGTCTACATCTCATCATAACACATTTTTTGTGAATTCTCTAGGTTTATCAAAGCATGCAACTAAAAATAAATTGTTATTTTTTGAAACTTTATGTAAAATAAAGAATACTAATTTGACAAAGCAGTATCTTCTTTTGATGAACAAATTCGAAACAGGAAAGTCCACCATAATAGAATTTTTTAATCAAGTTTCAAATATTTTGGTTGATGAACCAAAATTAATAGATCTTTTTGCTGTCCTTATTTTAACACAACAGGAAGCTTGCCGTGTTGGAAAGGTATTTTGATTGAAAATAAATTTTTAATTTCATGTTTAATTTGAGTAATTGGTTGGTTAATTAGCATTCTTTTATCTTTTAATTGGCTAATCAACATTTTTTTAACTTTTAACTGGCTAATTAACATTCATTTATCTTTTTATTGGCTAATTAAATATTTAATTTGATTTTGTTTGATCAAAAAAAAATTATTAAGCTGTATTTGTTATTTGGCTGAATTTGTTAACTTCCCGAAAATAAATTTCTCAATGACTTTGACAGTAGTAAATTTTTATACTAAAAAAATGAGACAATTAATTTACACTCCCCTTTATCTTTTTTATAACTTACTTAACAAAAATAACTTAATAAATGAATGAATAAATAAATATTTTATTGGAATTATTCGAGTTTAATCAGGCTTACTATATTATGTTCTATTTTTCTGTCATATCTTCAATATTATTAAATATTTCATAATGTTTTGTTAGATAAAGGGTCTAAAACTTAATTTAATATTCCAATTATTTGATTAAAAAGTTGTTCAAAAAAACAGGACAGCTTCAATTTAAGATTTCATTTGTTGAAGACGAAATAAAATCTTAAAATTAAATTCAGATAACATTAAAATATAAATAATAAAATAATATAGAATATTAAAAGGAAAAAAAAAAGTATTATAAAACTTAATTATTTCTGAAAACTTCGAAATATTTCAACAAGAAACTAAAAAGCAACTACAGCCATTTAATAGATTGTTTATCTTATATGCTTTATATATAATTTACTGTATTTGATGCAAATAATGTTCAATTTTTTTTTACAAATTTTCATATGAATTTAGTTGCGCAAATGGCGTTTTTATAAAGATACAACTCAGTTTTATAAAAGTTGCATGAAGAATGTACGAGATAAGAAATTATTCCAAGTCTTGGAGACCATTCCAGACTTGTCGCATTGGTATGTTTTTTTATTTTTGATAGTCAGGTTAATATTTTGAGCAAAATATTACTGGAAACTAATTGGTGCTGTTGTAGTTAAATTTAATTAAAAATAATGAAGCAATATTATATTTTGAAACATTCAATATATTAAATAATTTTATAATGAAAATAAATAGTTCAGTTAAATTCATAATATTCTTTTTATTCCCATTAGTTAACTGTTTTTTTTGTTTTGTTGATAATTGTTTAACTAATTCTCAACTCAGGATAGTTATGTTTTTGTCAGATTTCCATTCTCAACTCAGGATAGTTATGTTTTTGTCAAATTTCCATTCTCAACTCAGGATAGTTATGGGTTAGGGTTACAAATGTATGGGTTTTGTAATGATTGATTTATTTTTTCTTGTAAATCTTTCACAGCTTTGTTATCAACAATTTTTTTTATTTCCAAGTCAAATAAAAAAATTTGTTGTAAAATAAACAACACGTCGATAAATGTATAATTAAATATTGAACATTTAAATGTTTTTTTTGTTTAGATTTCTTAATAATGTTATAAAAACAACCGTCAACATATAATTGATAAATATTATATACCTTTAATAAATTTTTGTTTGAAAAAATTGACACATTAAATCATTGATTTCTTTTTGTAAATTTGTTATAACTGTGTTCAAAAGTGTTTCGTAAGCTAATTTTCTTTTACACAAATCTTCTAAAGACCATGTTTCAACATTTTTATCAAAAACAAATCGATAGTTAAATGTCCGAACTTCCTATTTCTTTTGTGCCAATATACGAAATTTTCTAACTTCACTAAGCATTTTTATTAATTATTTTTTTTTCATTTTGCTAAAAAAAAAAAACAAATTAAAAAAAAAAAATTATATTTTACTATAAAACAAATATACAAAAATGAAAGTTAAAAATTATTTTTTATTATAATAATTAAAAAGTTTTTCTTGTTTTAAATTAACAACTTCAGGCGGATAATATGTTGGAGGATTATACGGATATCTTTGATCTTTCATCTGTGGATGAGGAGGTTGTTCTAATTATAAACCTTTTATAAATATCCCATCAACCAATTTCTTTTAATAAATTTAAAACAAGTTTTATTTTTGCTTCGATAGTTTTATACTCAAAGTGTTGAAACACAAATTTCTTGTACTGAATGTACTCCATAAAATCTAATCCATCCGTCATTTATTTTTTCTTTTACACCAAAAAGAATATCTAAAAGCATTTTTAATTTTTTCACATCTGACGTAGTAATATAGTCTGCCATTTCTCTTATGATTGTACTGTTCAGTTTTTTTAATAGCTTAAAATAGAATACAAAATTATATTAAATACAAAATAAAAAAATGCATAAGAAATTATATAAAAGAAACGTGAATAATAAGTTTATTGTTTTCTGTATAATGTTTTTCAAGTTGTTCATGTGTTGCAAAACTTTCTGATCCAACAGCTCGGTTATATGCTTGAGCAGGTTTTTCAAAACATTCTTTAAACGGTTCGCTATAATCGGCTTTAATGTTTTCAATACAATTACAATTTTAAGAAAAATTAAATGTACAGTTATCGTTTTTATTTGTACATGTTACAGTCTTTATAAACGGCCACTTTAAAGAATGATCCATTGGAGACTGCATCAGTTGAAAATAAATAGCCAATTTATTTTCTTTATTACAGTAACCTAAAATATTTAATCGGTACAAATAACCGTCGAGCGAATACGAAGGTTGAGTATGATAAGGTTCGTAGACTGCAATCTTAAATTCATTTGGTCCAATTCTATAATCGATTTATCAGACATTGATTTTTATGGTCTACATCTCATCATAACACATTTTTTGTGAATTCTCTAGGTTTATCAAAGCATGCAACTAAAAATAAATTGTTATTTTTTGAAACTTTATGTAAAATAAAGAATACTAATTTGACAAAGCAGTATCTTCTTTTGATGAACAAATTCGAAACAGGAAAGTCCACCATAATAGAATTTTTTAATCAAGTTTCAAATATTTTGGTTGATGAACCAAAATTAATAGATCTTTTTGCTGTCCTTATTTTAACACAACAGGAAGCTTGCCGTGTTGGAAAGGTATTTTGATTGAAAATAAATTTTTAATTTCATGTTTAATTTGAGTAATTGGTTGGTTAATTAGCATTCTTTTATCTTTTAATTGGCTAATCAACATTTTTTTAACTTTTAACTGGCTAATTAACATTCATTTATCTTTTTATTGGCTAATTAAATATTTAATTTGATTTTGTTTGATCAAAAAAAAATTATTAAGCTTTATTTGTTATTTGGCTGAATTTGTTAACTTCCCGAAAATAAATTTCTCAATGACTTTGACAGTAGTAAATTTTTATACTAAAAAAATGAGACAATTAATTTACACTCCCCTTTATCTTTTTTATAACTTACTTAACAAAAATAACTTAATAAATGAATGAATAAATAAATATTTTATTGGAATTATTCGAGTTTAATCAGGCTTACTATATTATGTTCTATTTTTCTGTCATATCTTCAATATTATTAAATATTTCATAATGTTTTGTTAGATAAAGGGTCTAAAACTTAATTTAATATTCCAATTATTTGATTAAAAAGTTGTTCAAAAAAACAGGACAGCTTCAATTTAAGATTTCATTTGTTGAAGACGAAATAAAATCTTAAAATTAAATTCAGATAACATTAAAATATAAATAATAAAATAATATAGAATATTAAAAGGAAAAAAAAAAGTATTATAAAACTTAATTATTTCTGAAAACTTCGAAATATTTCAACAAGAAACTAAAAAGCAACTACAGCCATTTAATAGATTGTTTATCTTATATGCTTTATATATAATTTACTGTATTTGATGCAAATAATGTTCAATTTTTTTTTACAAATTTTCATATGAATTTAGTTGCGCAAATGGCGTTTTTATAAAGATACAACTCAGTTTTATAAAAGTTGCATGAAGAATGTACGAGATAAGAAATTATTCCAAGTCTTGGAGACCATTCCAGACTTGTCGCATTGGTATGTTTTTTTATTTTTGATAGTCAGGTTAATATTTTGAGCAAAATATTACTGGAAACTAATTGGTGCTGTTGTAGTTAAATTTAATTAAAAATAATGAAGCAATATTATATTTTGAAACATTCAATATATTAAATAATTTTATAATGAAAATAAATAGTTCAGTTAAATTCATAATATTCTTTTTATTCCCATTAGTTAACTGTTTTTTTTGTTTTGTTGATAATTGTTTAACTAATTCTCAACTCAGGATAGTTATGTTTTTGTCAGATTTCCATTCTCAACTCAGGATAGTTATGTTTTTGTCAAATTTCCATTCTCAACTCAGGATAGTTATGGGTTAGGGTTACAAATGTATGGGTTTTGTAATGATTGATTTATTTTTTCTTGTAAATCTTTCACAGCTTTGTTATCAACAATTTTTTTTATTTCCAAGTCAAATAAAAAAATTTGTTGTAAAATAAACAACACGTCGATAAATGTATAATTAAATATTGAACATTTAAATGTTTTTTTTGTTTAGATTTCTTAATAATGTTATAAAAACAACCGTCAACATATAATTGATAAATATTATATACCTTTAATAAATTTTTGTTTGAAAAAATTGACACATTAAATCATTGATTTCTTTTTGTAAATTTGTTATAACTGTGTTCAAAAGTGTTTCGTAAGCTAATTTTCTTTTACACAAATCTTCTAAAGACCATGTTTCAACATTTTTATCAAAAACAAATCGATAGTTAAATGTCCGAACTTCCTATTTCTTTTGTGCCAATATACGAAATTTTCTAACTTCACTAAGCATTTTTATTAATTATTTTTTTTTCATTTTGCTAAAAAAAAAAAACAAATTAAAAAAAAAAAATTATATTTTACTATAAAACAAATATACAAAAATGAAAGTTAAAAATTATTTTTTATTATAATAATTAAAAAGTTTTTCTTGTTTTAAATTAACAACTTCAGGCGGATAATATGTTGGAGGATTATACGGATATCTTTGATCTTTCATCTGTGGATGAGGAGGTTGTTCTAATTATAAACCTTTTATAAATATCCCATCAACCAATTTCTTTTAATAAATTTAAAACAAGTTTTATTTTTGCTTCGATAGTTTTATACTCAAAGTGTTGAAACACAAATTTCTTGTACTGAATGTACTCCATAAAATCTAATCCATCCGTCATTTATTTTTTCTTTTACACCAAAAAGAATATCTAAAAGCATTTTTAATTTTTTCACATCTGACGTAGTAATATAGTCTGCCATTTCTCTTATGATTGTACTGTTCAGTTTTTTTAATAGCTTAAAATAGAATACAAAATTATATTAAATACAAAATAAAAAAAATACTTAAGAAATTATATAAAAGAAACGTGAATAATAAGTTTATTGTTTTCTGTATAATGTTTTTCAAGTTGTTCATGTGTTGCAAAACTTTCTGATCCAACAGCTCGGTTATATGCTTGAGCAGGTTTTTCAAAACATTCTTTAAACGGTTCGCTATAATCGGCTTTAATGTTTTCAATACAATTACAATTTTAAGAAAAATTAAATGTACAGTTATCGTTTTTAATTGTACATGTTACAGTCTTTATAAACGGCCACTTTAAAGAATGATCCATTGGAGACTGCATCAGTTGAAAATAAATAGCCAATTTATTTTCTTTATTACAGTAACCTAAAATATTTAATCGGTACAAATAACCGTCGAGCGAATACGAAGGTTGAGTATGATAAGGTTCGTAGACTGCAATCTTAAATTCATTTGGTCCAATTCTATAATCGATTTATCAGACATTGATTTTTATGGTCTACATCTCATCATAACACATTTTTTGTGAATTCTCTAGGTTTATCAAAGCATGCAACTAAAAATAAATTGTTATTTTTTGAAACTTTATGTAAAATAAAGAATACTAATTTGACAAAGCAGTATCTTCTTTTGATGAACAAATTCGAAACAGGAAAGTCCACCATAATAGAATTTTTTTAATCAAGTTTCAAATATTTTGGTTGATGAACCAAAATTAATATATCTTAATTAATAAAATAGATCTTTTTGCTGTCCTTATTTTAACAGAACAGGAAGCTTGCCGTGTTGGAAAGGTATTTTGATTGAAAATAAATTTTTAATTTCATGTTTAATTTGAGTAATTGGTTGGTTAATTAGCATTCTTTTATCTTTTAATTGGCTAATCATTATTTTTTTAACTTTTAACTGGCTAATTAACATTCATTTATCTTTTTATTAGCTAATTAAATATTTAATTTGATTTTGTTTGATCAAAAAAAAATTAAGCTGTATCTGTTATTTGGCTGAATTTGTTAACTTCCCGAAAATAAATTTCTCAATGACTTTGACAGTAGTAAATTTTTATACTAAAAAAATGAGACAATTAATTTACACTCCCCTTTATCTTTTTTATAACTTACTTAACAAAAATAACTTAATAAATGAATGAATAAATAAATATTTTATTGGAATTATTCGAGTTTAATCAGGCTTACTATATTAAGTTCTATTTTTCTGTCATATCTTCAATATTATTAAATATTTTATAATGTTTTGTTAGATAAAGGGTCTAAAACTTAATTTAATATTCCAATTATTTGATTAAAAAGTTGTTCAAAAAAACAGGACAGCTTCAATTTAAGATTTCATTTGTTGAAGACGAAATAAAATCTTAAAATTAAATTCAGATAACATTAAAATATAAATAATAAAATAATATAGAATATTAAAAGGAAAAAAAAAAGTATTATAAAACTTAATTATTTCTGAAAACTTCGAAATATTTCAACAAGAAACTAAAAAGCAACTACAGCCATTTAATAGATTGTTTATCTTATATGCTTTATATATAATTTACTGTATTTGATGCAAATAATGTTCAATTTTTTTTTACAAATTTTCATATGAATTTAGTTGCGCAAATGGCGTTTTTATAAAGATACAACTCAGTTTTATAAAAGTTGCATGAAGAATGTACGAGATAAGAAATTATTCCAAGTCTTGGAGACCATTCCAGACTTGTCGCATTGGTATGTTTTTTTATTTTTGATAGTCAGGTTAATATTTTGAGCAAAATATTACTGGAAACTAATTGGTGCTGTTGTAGTTAAATTTAATTAAAAATAATGAAGCAATATTATATTTTGAAACATTCAATATATTAAATAATTTTATAATGAAAATAAATAGTTCAGTTAAATTCATAATATTCTTTTTATTCCCATTAGTTAACTGTTTTTTTTGTTTTGTTGATAATTGTTTAACTAATTCTCAACTCAGGATAGTTATGTTTTTGTCAGATTTCCATTCTCAACTCAGGATAGTTATGGGTTAGGGATACAAATGTATGGGTTTTGTAATGATTGATTTATTTTTTCTTGTAAATCTTTCACAGCTTTGTTATCAACAAATTTTTTTATTTCCAAGTCAAATAAAAAAATTTGTTGTAAAATAAACAACACGTCGATAAATGTATAATTAAATATTGAACATTTTAATGTTTTTTTTGTTTAGATTTCTTAATAATGTTATAAAAACAACCGTCAACATCTAATTGATAAATATTATATACCTTTAATAAATTTTTGTTTGAAAAAATTGACACATTAAATCATTGATTTCTTTTTGTAAATTTGTTATAACTGTGTTCAAAAGTGTTTCGTAAGCTAATTTTCTTTTACACAAATCTTCTAAAGACCATGTTTCAACATTTTTATCAAAAACAAATCGATAGTTAAATGTCCGAACTTCCTATTTCTTTTGTGCCAATATACGAAATTTTCTAACTTCACTAAGCATTTTTATTAATTATTTTTTTTTCATTTTGCTAAAAAAAAAAAAACAAATTAAAAAAAAAAATTTATATTTTACTATAAAACAAATATACAAAAATGAAAGTTAAAAATTATTTTTTATTATAATAATTAAAAAGTTTTTCTTGTTTTAAATTAACAACTTCAGGCGGATAATATGTTGGAGGATTATACGGATATCTTTGATCATTCATCTGTGGATGAGGAGGTTGTTCTAATTATAAACCTTTTATAAATATCCCATCAACCAATTTCTTTTAATAAATTTAAAACAAGTTTTATTTTTGCTTCGATAGTTTTATACTCAATGTGTTAAAACACAAATTTCTTGTACTGAATGTACTCCATAAAATCTAATCCATCCGTCATTTATTTTTTCTTTTACACCAAAAAGAATATCTAAAAGCATTTTTAATTTTTTCACATCTGACGTAGTAATATAGTCTGCCATTTCTCTTATGATTGTACTGTTCAGTTTTTTTAATAGCTTAAAATAGAATACAAAATTATATTAAATACAAAATAAAAAAAATACATAAGAAATTATATAAAAGAAACGTGAATAATAAGTTTATTGTTTTCTGTATAATGTTTTTCAAGTTGTTCATGTGTTGCAAAACTTTCTGATCCAACAGCTCGGTTATATGCTTGAGCAGGTATTTCAAAACATTCTTTAAACGGTTCGCTATAATCGGCTTTAATGTTTTCAATACAATTACAATTTTAAGAAAAATTAAATGTACAGTTATCGTTTTTATTTGTACATGTTACAGTCTTTATAAACGGCCACTTTAAAGAATGATCCATTGGAGACTGCATCAGTTGAAAATAAATAGCCAATTTATTTTCTTTATTACAGTAACCTAAAATATTTAATCGGTACAAATAACCGTCGAGCGAATACGAAGGTTGAGTATGATAAGGTTCGTAGACTGCAATCTTAAATTCATTTGGTCCAATTCTATAATCGATTTATCAGACATTGATTTTTATGGTCTACATCTCATCATAACACATTTTTTGTGAATTCTCTAGGTTTATCAAAGCATGCAACTAAAATTAAATTGTTATTTTTTGAAACTTTATGTAAAATAAAGAATACTAATTTGACAAAGCAGTATCTTCTTTTGATGAACAAATTCGAAACAGGAAAGTCCACCATAATAGAATTTTTTAATCAAGTTTCAAATATTTTGGTTGATGAACCAAAATTAATAGATCTTTTTGCTGTCCTTATTTTAACAGAACAGGAAGCTTGCCGTGTTGGAAAGGTATTTTGATTGAAAATAAATTTTTAATTTCATGTTTAATTTGAGTAATTGGTTGGTTAATTAGCATTCTTTTATCTTTTAATTGGCTAATCAACATTTTTTTAACTTTTAACTGGCTAATTAACATTCATTTATCTTTTTATTGGCTAATTAAATATTTAATTTGATTTTGTTTGATCAAAAAAAAATTAAGCTGTATCTGTTATTTGGCTGAATTTGTTAACTTCCCGAAAATAAATTTCTCAATGACTTTGACAGTAGTAAATTTTTATACTAAAAAAATGAGACAATTAATTTACACTCCCCTTTATCTTTTTTATAACTTACTTAACAAAAATAACTTAATAAATGAATGAATAAATAAATATTTTATTGGAATTATTCGAGTTTAATCAGGCTTACTATATTAAGTTCTATTTTTCTGTCATATCTTCAATATTATTAAATATTTTATAATGTTTTGTTAGATAAAGTGTCTAAAACTTAATTTAATAATCCAATTATTTGATTAAAAAGTTGTTCAAAAAAACAGGACAGCTTCAATTTAAGATTTCATTTGTTGAAGACGAAATAAAATCTTAAAATTAAATTCAGATAACATTAAAATATAAATAATAAAATAATATAGAATATTAAAAGGAAAAAAAAAAGTATTATAAAACTTAATTATTTCTGAAAACTTCGAAATATTTCAACAAGAAACTAAAAAGCAACTACAGCCATTTAATAGATTGTTTATCTTATATGCTTTATCTAATTTACTGTATTTGATGCAAATAATGTTCAATTTTTTTTTACAAATTTTCATATGAATTTAGTTGCGCAAATGGCGTTTTTATAAAGATACAACTCAGTTTTATAAAAGTTGCATAAAGAATGTACGAGATAAGAAATTATTCCAAGTCTTGGAGACCATTCCAGACTTGTCGCATTGGTATGTTTTTTTATTTTTGATAGTCAGGTTAATATTTTGAGCAAAATATTACTGGAAACTAATTGGTGCTGTTGTAGTTAAATTTAATTAAAAATAATGAAGCAATATTATATTTTGAAACATTCAATATATTAAATAATTTTATAATGAAAATAAATAGTTCAGTTAAATTCATAATATTCTTTTTATTCCCATTAGTTAACTGTTTTTTTTGTTTTGTTGATAATTGTTTAACTAATTCTCAACTCAGGATAGTTATGTTTTTGTCAGATTTCCATTCTCAACTCAGAATAGTTATGTTTTTGTCAAATTTCCATTCTCAACTCAGGATAGTTATGGGTTAGGGTTACAAATGTATGGGTTTTGTAATGATTGATTTATTTTTTCTTGTAAATCTTTAACAGCTTTGTTATCAACAAATTTTTTTATTTCCAAGTCAAATAAAAAAATTTGTTGTAAAATAAACAACACGTCGATAAATGTATAATTAAATATTGAACATTTAAATGTTTTTTTTGTTTAGATTTCTTAATAATGTTATAAAAACAACCGTCAACATATAATTAATAAATATTATAAACCAAAAATAAATTTTTGTTTGAAAAAATTGACACATTAAATCATCGATTTCTTTTTGTAAATTTGTTATAACTGTGTTCAAAAGTGTTTCGTAAGCTAATTTTCTTTTACACAAATCTTCTAAAGACCATGTTTCAACATTTTTATCAAAAATAAATCGATAGTTAAATGTCCGAACTTCCTATTTCTTTTGTGCCAATATACGAAATTTTCTAACTTCACTAAGCATTTTTATTAATTATTTTTTTTTCATTTTGCTAAAAAAAATGAACAAATTAAAAAAAAAAAATTATATTTTACTATGAAACAAATATACAAAAATGAAAGTTAAAAATTATTTTTTATTATAATAATTGAAAAGTTTTTCTTGTTTTAAATTAACAACTTCAGGCGAATAATATGTTGGAGGATTATACGGATATCTTTGATCTTTCATCTGTGGATGAGGAGGTTGTTCTAATTATAAACCTTTTATAAATATCCCATCAACCAATTTCTTTTAATAAATTTAAAACAAGTTTTATTTTTGCTTCGATAGTTTTATACTCAAAGTGTTGAAACACAAATTTCTTATACTGAATGTACTCCATAAAATCTAATCCATCCGTCATTTATTTTTTCTTTTACACCAAAAAGAATATCTAAAAGCATTTTTAATTTTTTCACATCTGACGTAGTAATATAGTCTGCCATTTCTCTTATGATTGTACTGTTCAGTTTTTTTAATAGCTTAAAATAGAATACAAAATTATATTAAATACAAAATAAAAAAAATACATAAGAAATTATATAAAAGAAACGTGAATAATAAGTTTATTGTTTTCTATATAATGTTTTTTAAGTTGTTCATGTGTTGCAAAACTTTCTGATCCAACAGCTCGGTTATATGCTTGAGCAGGTTTTTCAAAACATTCTTTAAACGGTTCGCTATAATCGGCTTTAATGTTTTCAATACAATTTTAAGAAAAATTAAATGTACAGTTATCGTTTTTAATTGTACATGTTACAGTCTTTATAAACGGCCACTTTAAAGAATGATCAATTGGAGACTGCATCAGTTGAAAATAAATAGCCAATTTATTTTCTTTATTACAGTAACCTAAAATATTTAATCGGTACAAATAACCGTCGAGCGAATACGAAGGTTGAGTATGATAAGGTTCGTAGACTGCAATCTTAAATTCATTTGGTCCAATTCTATAATCGATTTATCAGACATTGATTTTTATGGTCTACATCTCATCATAACACATTTTTTGTGAATTCTCTAGGTTTATCAAAGCATGCAACTAAAAATAAATTGTTATTTTTTGAAACTTTATGTAAAATGAAGAATACTAATTTGACAAAGCAGTATCTTCTTTTGATGAACAAATTCGAAACAAGAAAGTCCACCATAATAGAATTTTTTAATCATGTTTCAAATATTTTGGTTGATGAACCAAAATTATTAGATCTTTTTGCTGTCCTTATTTTAACACAACAGAAAGCTTGCCGTGTTGGAAAGGTATTTTGATTGAAAATAAATTTTTAATTTCATGTTTAATTTGAGTAATTGGTTGGTTAATTAGCATTCTTTTATCTTTTAATTGGCTAATCAACATTTTTTTAACTTTTAACTGGCTAATTAACATTCATTTATCTTTTTTTTGGCTAATTAAATATTTAATTTGATTTTGTTTGATCAAAAAAAAATTATTAAGCTGTATCTGTTATTTGGCTGAATTTGTTAACTTCCCGAAAATAAATTTCTCAATGACTTTGACAGTAGTAAATTTTTATACTAAAAAAATGAGACAATTAATTTACACTCCCCTTTATCTTTTTTATAACTTACTTAACAAAAATAACTTAATAAATGAATGAATAAATAAATATTTTATTGGAATTATTCGAGTTTAATCAGGCTTACTATATTAAGTTCTATTTTTCTGTCATATCTTCAATATTATTAAATATTTCATAATGTTTAGTTAGATAAAGGGTCTAAAACTTAATTTAATATTCCAATTATTTGATTAAAAAGTTGTTCAAAAAAACAGGACAGCTTCAATTTAAGATTTCATTTGTTGAAGACGAAATAAAATCTTAAAATTAAATTCAGATAACATTAAAATATAAATAATAAAATAATATAGAATATTAAAAGGAAAAAAAAAAGTATTATAAAACTTAATTATTTCTGAAAACTTCGAAATATTTCAACAAGAAACTAAAAAGCAACTACAGCCATTAAATAGATTGTTTATCTTATATGCTTTATCTAACTTACTGTATTTGATGCAAATAATGTTCAATTTTTTTTTACAAATTTTCATATGAATTTAGTTGCGCAAATGGCGTTTTTATAAAGATACAACTCAGTTTTATAAAAGTTGCATGAAGAATGTACGAGATAAGAAATTATTCCAAGTCTTGGAGACCATTCCAGACTTGTCGCATTGGTATGTTTTTTTATTTTTGATAGTCAGGTTAATATTTTGAGCAAAATATTACTGGAAACTAATTGGTGCTGTTGTAGTTAAATTTAATTAAAAATAATGAAGCAATATTATATTTTGAAACATTCAATATATTAAATAATTTTATAATGAAAATAAATAGTTCAGTTAAATTCATAATATTGTTTTTATTCCCATTAGTTAACTGTTTTTTTTGTTTTGTTGATAATTGTTTAACTAATTCTCAACTCAGGATAGTTATGTTTTTGTCAGATTTCCATTCTCAACTCAGGATAGTTATGTTTTTGTCAAATTTCCATTCTCAACTCAGGATAGTTATGGGTTAGGGTTACAAATGTATGGGTTTTGTAATGATTGATTTATTTTTTCTTGTAAATCTTTCACAGCTTTGTTATCAACAAATTTTTTTATTTCCAAGTCAAATAAAAAAATTTGTTGTAAAATAAACAACACGTCGATAAATGTATAATTAAATATTGAACATTTAAATGTTTTTTTTGTTTAGATTTCTTAATAATGTTATAAAAACAACCGTCAACATATAATTGATAAATATTATAAACCAATAATAAATTTTTGTTTGAAAAAATTGACACATTAAATCATCGATTTCTTTTTGTAAATTTGTTATAACTGTGTTCAAAAGTGTTTCGTAAGCTAATTTTCTTTTACACAAATCTTCTAAAGACCATGTTTCAACATTTTTATCAAAAACAAATCGATAGTTAAATGTCCGAACTTCCTATTTCTTTTGTGCCAATATACGAAATTTTCTAACTTCACTAAGCATTTTTATTAATTATTTTTTTTTCATTTTGCTAAAAAAAATAAACAAATTAAAAAAAAAAATTTATATTTTACTATAAAACAAATATACAAAAATGAAAGTTAAAAATTATTTTTTATTATAATAATTAAAAAGTTTTTCTTGTTTTAAATTAACAACTTCAGGCGAATAATATGTTGGAGGATTATACAGATATCTTTGATCTTTCATCTGTGAATGAGGAGGTTGTTCTAATTATAAACCTTTTATAAATATCCCATCAACCAATCCAACCAATCAACAAATCCCATCAATCGGCTTTAATGTTTTCAATACAATTACAATTTTAAGAAAAATTAAATGTACAGTTATCGTTTTTAATTGTACATGTTACAGTCTTTATAAACGGCCACTTTAAAGAATGATCCATTGGAGACTGCATCAGTTGAAGATAAATAGCCAATTTATTTTCTTTATTACAGTAACCTAAAATATTTAATCGGTACAAATAACCGTCGAGCGAATACGAAGGTTGAGTATGATAAGGTTCGTAGACTGCAATCTTAAATTCATTTGGTCCAATTCTATAATCGATTTATCAGACATTGATTTTTATGGTCTACATCTCATCATAACACATTTTTTGTGAATTCTCTAGGTTTATCAAAACATGCAACTAAAAATAAATTGTTATTTTTTGAAACTTTATGTAAAATAAAGAATACTAATTTGACAAAGCAGTATCTTCTTTTGATGAACAAATTCGAAACAGGAAAGTCCACCATAATAGAATTTTTTAATCAAGTTTCAAATATTTTGGTTGATGAACCAAAATTAATATATCTTAATTAATAAAATAGATCTTTTTGCTGTCCTTATTTTAACAGAACAGGAAGCTTGCCGTGTTGGAAAGGTATTTTGATTGAAAATAAATTTTTAATTTCATGTTTAATTTGAGTAATTGGTTGGTTAATTAGCATTCTTTTATCTTTTAATTGGCTAATCAACATTTTTTTAACTTTTAACTGGCTAATTAACATTCATTTATCTTTTTATTGGCTAATTAAATATTTAATTTGATTTTGTTTGATCAAAAAAAAATTATTAAGCTGTATCTGTTATTTGGCTGAATTTGTTAACTTCCCGAAAATAAATTTCTCAATGACTTTGACAGTAGTAAATTTTTATACTAAAAAAATGAGACAATTAATTTACACTCCCCTTTATCTTTTTTATAACTTACTTAACAAAAATAACTTAATAAATGAATGAATAAATAAATATTTTATTGGAATTATTCGAGTTTAATCAGGCTTACTATATTAAGTTCTATTTTTCTGTCATATCTTCAATATTATTAAATATTTCATAATGTTTTGTTAGATAAAGGGTCTAAAACTTAATTTAATATTCCAATTATTTGATTAAAAAGTTGTTCAAAAAAACAGGACAGCTTCAATTTAAGATTTCATTTGTTAAAGATGAAATAAAATCTTAAAATTAAATTCAGATAACATTAAAATATAAATAATAAAATAATATAGAATATTGAAAGGAAAAAAAAAAGTATTATAAAACTTAATTATTTCTGAAAACTTCGAAATATTTCAACAAGAAACTAAAAAGCAACTACAGCCATTTAATAGATTGTTTATCTTATATGCTTTATCTAATTTACTGTATTTGATGCAAATGTTCAATTTTTTTTTACAAATTTTCATATGAATTTAGTTGCGCAAATGGCGTTTTTATAAAGATACAACTCAGTTTTATAAAAGTTGCATGAAGAATGTACGAGATAAGAAATTATTCCAAGTCTTGGAGACCATTCCAGACTTGTCGCATTGGTATGTTTTTTTATTTTTGATAGTCAGGTTAATATTTTGAGCAAAATATTACTGGAAACTAATTGGTGCTGTTGTAGTTAAATTTAATTAAAAATAATGAAGCAATATTATATTTTGAAACATTCAATATATTAAATAATTTTATAATGAAAATAAATAGTTCAGTTAAATTCATAATATTGTTTTTATTCCCATTAGTTAACTGTTTTTTTTGTTTTGTTGATAATTGTTTAACTAATTCTCAACTCAGGATAGTTATGTTTTTGTCAGATTTCCATTCTCAACTCAGGATAGTTATGTTTTTGTCAAATTTCCATTCTCAACTCAGGATAGTTATGGGTTAGGGTTACAAATGTATGGGTTTTGTAATGATTGATTTATTTTTTCTTGTAAATCTTTCACAGCTTTGTTATCAACAAATTTTTTTATTTCCAAGTCAAATAAAAAAATTTGTTGTAAAATAAACAACACGTCGATAAATGTATAATTAAATATTGAACATTTAAATGTTTTTTTTGTTTAGATTTCTTAATAATGTTATAAAAACAACCGTCAACATATAATTGATAAATATTATAAACCAATAATAAATTTTTGTTTGAAAAAATTGACACATTAAATCATCGATTTCTTTTTGTAAATTTGTTATAACTGTGTTCAAAAGTGTTTCGTAAGCTAATTTTCTTTTACACAAATCTTCTAAAGACCATGTTTCAACATTTTTATCAAAAACAAATCGATAGTTAAATGTCCGAACTTCCTATTTCTTTTGTGCCAATATACGAAATTTTCTAACTTCACTAAGCATTTTTATTAATTATTTTTTTTTCATTTTGCTAAAAAAAATAAACAAATTAAAAAAAAAAATTTATATTTTACTATAAAACAAATATACAAAAATGAAAGTTAAAAATTATTTTTTATTATAATAATTAAAAAGTTTTTCTTGTTTTAAATTAACAACTTCAGGCGAATAATATGTTGGAGGATTATACAGATATCTTTGATCTTTCATCTGTGAATGAGGAGGTTGTTCTAATTATAAACCTTTTATAAATATCCCATCAACCAATCCAACCAATCAACAAATCCCATCA